>CAUYSK010097390.1:0-20177 GCA_963575035.1 Avahi laniger | reverse complement strand
GATATAATCTTCCTTATTTTTTCTATAAATCTGTGTCTTCCTTTACTCCCTGAATATGCACATAATTTACTATGACATATTCCTGCATATGTCCATTGCAAATGCCCTATTCCCCAAAAAATGTCACTTCTTTAGAGAACCCCTCTCTCTCTGTTATTTAGGTTGACATAAATGATGTCAGAAATGGAATCAAAGAAAGATCACTATTGGAAGAAATCAGCAATTTTAGGAACTGGTGTGCAGTACTCGCTTGTGCTTCTTGAGCGCTCCACTTCTGCAGCTCGCTTTTCCACACTGGTCAGTTTTCTTTCAGGCTGAGCCTCCATTTTTGGTAGAAGACCACCTTAATAAAGGGTCTGCATCCTTCCTGAGATGATAAAAGACATTTTTGGCAAGTCCTTCCTTGTGTAAAGAGTTTCTGGTTTGAGTACTCTTGTTTCTACAGAACTTGTATTCTGTCCATAAGGCAGGTCTTTTCTGCTGAATTTACTTTTGGTTCTTTCTGAGTGCATAATGTTTAATTTGATCTGAACACCTGGGTGCTGGCAGAGATACCCCGCCCTCCGCTCTTTTTCTTTTTTAATCAAGTATGGGCCACACAAAAAATTCAACAAACACCATGGCTGATGCACATTTTTATACTGATGTGGAAACTACATCAAGGAAAACACAAAGCTCAAATGGTCATTATTTAAACTCTTTTTACAAAAAAATACATGCAACTATTAGGGTTAATATATAGCGGCTTCTAAGTTCTCTATCTCTTATTTTTTTTTCTGTCTACTTTTAATCTACTGACTTTTCTACTGATGTTGAGATAAAACTCACTGCTTATGGTATTCTAGACAAGATAAAAAAAAAGTCTTAAAGGGATTTTAAATTAATGGCTTTACAAATTATAGCAGCTCCACGGTAATCAAAAGCCTAAACCTAGGAGTCATTCATCCCTTCCGGTGTAAATTTAGGTTTGTCTGCTAACAATTGCTTAGGGTAATGGAACAGTTAATTGAACAATTGATAATCTAAAAAGAAAGAGCTAAATAAATGTTCCTAAAAGTTAGGCTGTCAGATCAAACAGATAAAAATCTTGAGCTCAGAGCAATAATGTTATATAAGGTATCACTGTCCAGAATGCAGGGACAAAAAAAAAAACAACCCAGAAAACTCAAAACTCTGCTAAAATGCTTCCTCAACCTCAATAAATAGTCAAGCAATCCAAAGAAAGATGGATTTCTAAAAATTCAAGGCTATTTGGAGATTTTGTTTTTCTTCTGTAATTCGGCCAGTCTTGACTAAAGACAAGACATTGAAAATTTACCCTAAAGTCATTTGAAATTAAGAAAAGATTTTTTTTTTCTTAAACCAGACAGCTTTGGAAATTTCTCTACCCACAATTTTGGTTCACAATTTTCATTAGATTACCTATTTGGGCAAATAAAATGCAGGCATGTGAGCAGGTCTCATTTCGTCAGAAAAATAATTTGCATCCAACTGTCTTTTAAAAACTGGCGAATTTGTACAGTCTGTTTACTGTGTCATGACTTAAATTCTAAAATGAAAGCTATAAGATCTTTCTGTGTGTGTGTAGTTTTAGATGTATTTACACATATATACATGTTTTATGTTGTGTCTACATAATAAAATATGATGTAGTTAGCCAGTAATTCTTTAAGAAATTCTATTCAGATTGGCTTAAGTAAATGAGCGCTCTTATAAAGTACATAGTAATTAACCTAAATGAATTTTAATTTATGTGACTTAAGAAAATCTTTAATAATTAAGCTGGTTTAAAAATTGTTGGTAAAAAAAGGGTCTTCAAAATTGTCAACACGCATTTGTGCCTGCGTTTACTCATCAGACAGTTGCATATTTATCTCTGCTAGATATTTTAAGATGTCAGGGTTTGACACAAAGTTTATAAAAAGTATAAATCCAGCCTAAAATAGAGTGATCTTTATGCAATTTTTCATAATTAAGACTAATTTAATATTGTTGGCTTAATGAAAACAGCTGTATCTTTGGAATTATCAGCAAAATATTCATATATTTAAACCTTACCTAAGTAAGATTCTTACTTAGAGGTAAACACTTGATACTCATGGATTATAAAAATGGTTAACAGAAAAATAATTTAAAATGATGACTAATATCTCACTTTTCATAAGTAATCTAGGTATAAGTGTTAAAAATATGTAATAAAATAAGTAATAAATAAATTAGGTAAATGTAAATGGGATAAACATTTATAAACACATTTTTCTTGTAATTTGTAGTCTTAAAGTTACGTGAAATTAAGTAATAGATATTCATTATGTATTTGAGTCATTTGCAAATAAGATAAAAAACTGAAACAAATTGCTGAGCATAAATATAAGTTTGTTCTTAGCTTCTTAAATTTTATGGAATGACTAAAATATATTTGGATCTTTAAATGCACGTAAAAATTATGTTATGGAGAAATATGTTCCTAAAAATTATAAAAATTATTCTTATCTACAAAATACTGATATGTTGTATATAGTTCAAAATTGCTTACTAAAAATTGAGGTTATTAACAGTTAAAATTACAATTAACATATATAATTCTGTATATAAACTGTATCAAAAATTAAGATATTTGTTATGAAAAAGATTATAAGAAAGGCATACGATCTGTTCTTTATTGAGAAAAGAATAATTTTGCCTAATTCAAAAGTTATCTCAAGGTTGTTTCAAAATGTAAAATTAGAAGGGAAATAGAAACAAGATATTAATAGAAAAAAATAGTAAGTAGGAGAGGGTGAGATGTGAAGAAAATTATGGGTATGAAGATGTATTTTTGGTAAGAAAGGCTAAAAAGAAAATAATTTTACATAAGAATCTGGTATGGTAAATTTTTGTCCAAAAGTAAAATGACTGGTTATTTAAGAAAGAGAAAGTATAGGACAAAGCAGAAAGCCTAAACACATCATCAAATGTCTGAGTAGGAAATGAAAGGTTTGCGAAGGATGAATTTATTAAAGGAATTTTGCGTGTCATCAAGTTGGCTATAATTAGAAGGGAATTATTTATGTCTTTCTAAAGATTGAGGTTTAATATTAAAAATACACTAACACAAAATTAAAAATTTTGTCCTCTACAGTACAAGGTTTTCTTGAAATATTGATTTGCTTTTGGTAAAATTTCAAAAAGTTTTGATTTTTAATTTTAAAATCTGTTTCTTTAAGAGCCATCGTCTAAACTGCAGATAGTTCTTATTTCTGCCACATTTCTTTCTGAGATCTCTTAATTTCCCTAGTTTTATGTTAGAAATGTTGTCTTCTTTATTGAGAATGGTAATTTCATTTCTCGAGGTAGAGTATTCCTCTTAAAGCTTCTCAGATTAACATTAACATCTCACAAATTCAACTTCTGCTGCATCTCGCCATGTGTCATTTGCAGGTCAAACATCATTGCCTTCTGCTCTTCCTCTCTCCCGTTGGGAAGGCTTGGGATGGTATCTCTCTCCTTCAACTTTTTCATCAGTTCCTATACCCTTTTCCCCTGGTTCTAACTTTGTTGTTATAAGCCGATGCTGAAATGTTTATGTTGAAGTCCTAGAAAAGCAATGTTTTTCTCCACTATAACTCCATTCTGTATTCTTGGCTTTTCTTGATGTGTCTGAATAATAGTCCTATGTAATCAAGAAATTTCCCATGCTTTTACTAAGAGCCACACATTCTTCCATGCAAGGAATTTTTTCTTCTTCATGTTTCTCTAAAATACGTTGTGCACTCATAACTTTGGGCATTCTCTTCTCGTGTGTCATTAAATTCAAGTGCTCTTTTCATCAAGTTTGGACTTCCAGGTCTCCATGAGGAGAAACGATCACATTGTAGAAGGTTTTTCTTTACATTGTTCATAATTGGCCTAAAACAGCAAAGAATTTACATTATAACAGGATAATTTCCTGTGCTTTCTTTATTAGGTAATTGATCACTTAGGCAAACTGACCTTTGAAAAGGTTAAGGTTTTTATGTTCATGTAACTTTCTATAATGTTTTTGAAATCTTTTGATAATTACTCTGGTTAAATGAATGATTATTATTTCACAGCAAATTGTGAATCTGTTTTAATCAAGTGTTTTGAAACTTTTACATCTTTGGTGGCTTCTCTGGGATCAAAATTCTAAATTAAGTCTTTTTTCACCTAGAATTAACTTTGAGATTTTCAAATAATATATCTCTCATCGCTTAGTAAATGATTAGCTTATTCAATAAATTATATGAAAAATGTTGTCAAACGATAAGTGATGCTAGATCATCTTTCAGTTATATTTATGGGTATGTTATTGATATGAAGTTTCCGGAATTATATAAAACTCTTAGAAATTTAATATGTCATCAGTCATAATTCTGGAAATTACAATGTATGCCACAAAAGTAACAAAATGTCCTCATCAATTGCTGATTATAATGAATTCCATCAGATTTTTAATCATGGCTATTCTAAGATTTAGTGATCCATAGTTACTGTTTTGAATTTCTCTCTAAAAGCATTTGCAATCAGATGGAAAAGACGCTAACAAGTACTCTTAAATGCAGATTGCTAGTAACTTTAAGATCAATATGCTAATAAAACTCTGGTTAAACTGATGGGTTCATGAAGCTGCTTGTCAAGATCAAGCAGAACAAAAATTAATTACATGTCACTGAATAACTGATAAAGATGTTTTTTTGACTTTTATCTGAAACATTGTTGGTTCTTTACTTAAATGTTTTGTTTTCCAGATTTAAGGAAATTTTATTTCCTAAGCCATAGTTTACAGGAATTTGAAAAAGTGTACTTTTGTGAACAACGTTGGAAGCATTTGCTTTTTCTCCCTCCTTGATTCCACCAAAATTCAGAATCTATTCATGAGTATTTTTATGGCAATATGGTTATTCGTATAAGTCAAATAAAAACCTGCTCTCTTTGTATAGCAGGATACAATTGCAAACATTGGTTATATGCATGGCTTTTACTAAAGTGTTAGATTTGAGGATTTGCATAGAATGCCTTACTTTAAAGGTTTCCAGCCTTACAGTGAGCCAATAAAAACTGTCATTTCCTGGCAGGCCTAGGAACCTTAAGGCTGTAGGTAAAATCTAAGGTCTGCCTTGGTTTGGCTTCCTGGCTTTAAGAGATTTTTAAATCTGAGATTCCTGTATAGCCAATGTATAGAGAAAAAGTTATATTTCTAAAGAAAAGCTACAATATACCTGTTATTAAATTTTAGCTCTGTGTATTGTTTTCAAGTTCTTGAGATCTACCTGTAGACTATACTAGAGCCTACATTCTTCTAGATTTCCCCAATCCTACCTTCTTTCACAAAGTTACTAAAAATGGGAACTGCACTGTTCCTAAAGCCCTATAAGCTAAACCTAGACGAGTTTTAAGAAACAAGTCTTGTGGCTGTTACGTGGGCCACATGAAAAGTTCACCAAACTGCCTGACGCCAACACCAGGAAGATTCAAACTGCAAACTAGGATGAGAAGCTAACATTTTTCAAGCTATAAACAGTTTTCCACAAGATGGCAGAACAAGACTGTATATCACAATGAGACTCTTACCCTTCTTAATGCCTACTTTTTTCACTTCATGGAATAATGGTCATTTGATTTATTCAATTAGTTGCCTTTAAGCATAAGATCATGACTCATAATCATTACGCAAATTGAGATTGTTATAGTACTATTATTTTTACTTTGTATCTTCTATTTTTAAACTTTTATTTGCTATTAATACCTGTTAAATTATTGCAGAAGTACAACTCCTAACAGAATAATGCTGACCCAGCAGTTTAAGATGATAGGAAAAGACTATGAAACAGACAAAATTGAACTTAACAATGAACTAGGTAGACTTAGCCTGAGAGTCACTCCCTTCAAATGTCTCTTGTTGCTCAGATGTGGCTAAAAGGGTTTTAACACTGACTCTTCATCATCAATCACTCCCTCCAACATCGGACCGGACTGAGCAACTGGGATAGGTAAATTCTGGCACTGAGGGACAATCAAAACTTAACCACAGGATGATCAATCAAGGATGCTTTTGGAGAAGGATATTGATCAAAAGAGGGAAATATAAAAGTAGTTAGAATCAAAATGCAGTCACTTGTGTTAGAAAAAATAAAAAAAATAAAAAACCCTGACAAATAGATCAGGGAAAGGCTATGAAGACAAGGTTTTCATCATAAATGCCTAATAACCAAATCTATCACAAAAGATTCTGCAAAAACTGCAACCTTGAACAAAGACTGTTACAACCTTGCACAAAAAATACTTCTGAAAGGACATCTGCCCAGCAACTGCCTAGCCAACCTCAGACTGGTGTCCCCTTGTTATCAATGCTTATAGCCAAGGATAATCATCTTAAAACAATTATAATTTTCCTTTAAAATTCTGTTCAGCTCCCCAAATATGCACATAGTTTACTATGGAGTAGGCCCGTTGCAATGCCCTCTTCCCAAATAAGTATTATTTTTTTACAGAATCTCTCTCTCTGTTTATTTAAATTAACAAAGGTAACAGTATATAAATCAATAAAAGCCAGTTGTATTTCCATATACTGGGAACAAAATTTGGAAATATAATTAAAAGAGGCCATGTACAACAGCATCTAAACATCAGATATCTGGTATTGAAAGTAGTAAAAATATACAAGACACATTTTTTGTACTCTGCTAACTACAAAACATAGACAACAAATTGAAGAAGCCCTAAGTAAAAGAGAGATATATCATGTTCCAAGATTGGATGTTGCAGTATTTTTAAAATATTAATTCTCCACAAATTGATCTCAAAATTCAATACAATTCCAAAGAAGAATTTGAGCAAGTTTATGTGTGTGTGTTTGTATAAAACTGGTGGAAGGGAATACCTACAGGCTGCTGATTTTGTAAAAAATCACATTATTCTTATATTTCTCACACTACAGTGACAATTAAAATTATCTTGAGAGTTTGTTAAATGCAGTTTGTAGGGCCCAATCCCTAAAGTTTCTGATACTCTAGGTCTAGAGTGTGATTTGTGGCTTTTTCTTTTAGCAGTATTTGGATTTTTAGACTATTCACATGTTATACTTAGGTAAATAAAAGTTAATTTAAAAAATTCTTCATTTGCCTCCAGTTTGGCTGCTATGAGACAAGCTAGATAGTCCAGAAGAGATCCTAAGATGCAAACTTGAAAATCACCAACATTTAAATAATGGACACAAGAGACGATCTAACAGCCTGAGAATGAGTGGCAAGAAGTGGAAAATAAACCAAAGAATGGGTTGTCTGGAAATCAATGAAAGAGTTCAGGAAGGAATGGGCAACAATACCACATGTTGTACAAAAGTCAAGTAAGGTAAGGTTTAAAAGAATCCCTTGGTAGAAATGCAAAAGAAATGACACTGGATTTCCTGGCAAATAAGAGGGGAGGAAGTGGAGAAAATTTAAGAAGTTTAGATACAAAAGAACAATAACAAAAATGTTAAAAGGAGAGGTAGATATGTGACTGAGGGAAATTTGGGGAAGAATAAGAGTCCTGAGCATGTTTAAATACTGATAAGAAAAATATTCTTCAAAGTACTTCCCAAACTTGGCTGTGCACAAGAACCACCTGGAAAGCTTTTAAAAATTCCGTGCCTGTATGTAATGTGGGCACAGGGATATATGAGAAATCTGTGTATATTCCACTCCATTTTGCTGTGGACCTAAAACTACACTTAAAAAATACATTAAGCAAATCCAGTGCCCAGGCTGCTCTTTAGATAAATGAAACCAATATCTGGGGAATAGGACCAAAGCATCGTTTTTTTAAAGCTCTCAGGTGATTCCAATGTGTAGCTAAGTCTGAGAACTGCCATATTATTCATATGTTTCTCACACTGTAGTGACAATTAAAATTATCTTGAGAGTTTGTTAAATGCAGTTTGTAGGGCCCGATCCGTAGAGTTTCTGATACTCTAGGTCTAAAGTGTGATTTGTGATTTTTTCTTTTGTGGAGCCTCCCAGGTTATGTTAATGTTCCTGATTCAAAGCCGTGTAGAGTAACATTCTACTTTAGAGGGAAATTGAAAATGAAAGAAAGAAAGAGAATGTACCTGAAGATCCCCAACCATGTTGAATAAAGATGTAGTAATTTGGATAATTGCAGTGGTCCTCTAAAATATTAATATTCAATAAGCCTTCATGATTTCTCAACTTGGTCTTTTCAGCAGCTCACAGAATTCTGGCTGAAATCTGGTAACTTGTTCTAGTGCCAAACTTCTCAAAAGTGTGGTCCCTAGCAGCAGTAGCAGCAGCTTCACCTGGGAGCCTTTTAGAAATGCAAGTTATCAGCCTACCCAAGACCTACTGAATCAGAAACTCTGGGATGGTGTGCAGTAAACTGTGTTTTCAAAGTTGCTCCACGTGATTTTGATGTATGCTAAACTTTAAGGACTGCTATTTCAGTGAATGGCCAGAAATTAATAGCTACGCCCCTGGAGTTTCCACAAAATGTCAGCACTCATCTATCTGCCAGTGATTTATTTTGGTGGATAACTTAGAAAATATTTTCAAACATAATCTACTTTTCTCACAGAGAGGTAGAGTGTCACATTCACATATATAGCTGGTGAAACTCAATAGTTATATGTTTCTATGCACAATAACATCTTCTTATGAAGTGCATTTCTTAAATTCCAGTTAGCTTGTTCTAAAATTCTGTTGGATTGGTTCCATAAGGTAATTAAAAATCTCATTGCTCAATATTAAATGTATTTAGTGGCTGATAATTTTGGAAGTATATGTGAATCTGTAGTCATATTCAGTAACTGATTAAAAAAAAGAAAATGACCAAGTGAGGAATCCAAGGTTAATGCTGCTTCTTGGTAATTTCATATTCAGCAAAAAATACACAAAACAACAACAACAAAAAACTCATCCAGTTCATGTAGCTAAGTTATTGACAGTAACTGATAGAAATAAAATACCCTTTAGAGTATTAGCAACATCAACAACAATAATAACAATTTAACCCAAATAATTTTCTGGCTCAGTAGACCCCTACCAGGTATTAGCAGGATCTACATCGTCTTCTAGCCACTCCTCATAATGTCAACAAGTCCTACAAGAGAGTATTCTGGCAGTACTTCACATGTTGTCAAAAGCCAGTCTGTACCTATAGTCCACCCACTGCATGCTGTCTTTGCCTGTTAGTCTGCCCACCAAATGCTGTCTTTGCTGCTTATGCCCTTGCTTTCTCTTATCCATTCCCAATGTCTACCAAGTCATTTGAGGAAACCTCACCTGGGCCATGACTTGTTATGGGAATGTCAATGGTCATACCAAGGACACTGACTCTAGATGCTGTAAAAACCTCTAATCTTCACGGCGCTAGAAGCGCATCATATCATCTATAAGGGCGGAGCTAAACTTTGTCCCTAAAACAACTTCACCTATGTCAAGAGGCTGACATGGTCTCTTTAGCAGCTTCTGATCTCCAATACCCAAATCTCAACGAATGAGACTGAAAAGATACACTTTATTGTCCTTTTCCTCCTGTAGCTGTTTTATTACATGAGATGTGTTGGAAAAGTTGTGAGCTGAGAACAACTTTATCTTTTCCAACACATCTTATATAAATGGTTTAGAACTTTGTTCTGGAAAGTGAGTAATGAAATGTTACTCACTTAATGTTTTATGCTTAGCATTTGCAAGCTTGGCCAAAACAAAAGAATCAAATACTCAATTTTAACATATTGTTAACAACTTCAACCAAACTTCGTTTTTCTCTAAAAAAAAATCATATCTATAAGAATAGAAGCAAACAAACAAGAGACCAGTGTGTGAACAAGTTCCACCTTTCTTCTTATGTTAATATTGCATGTGGGTACAAAATATCTGAAGATTATGGATGTAATAATACCATCTAACATACACCAAGCATACAATATATACCATGCACTTTGCTAAAAATTATATAATTTTATATTCCAAGCAATGCTTTAGTTACTATTACCATACACAAAATTTACAGGAGCTGAGCATCTTGCCTCAAAGGTGCCAAACCCTGATTCAGTCATACCTAGACAGGGAGTGAAAAGTTGATGTGTTTTCCAGGAGTTGTAAATAGAGAAGCTTGATAAAAGGAACTGTGAAGAGACAGATAATTTGGAAATAGGATTGCTTCACAAAATTCTCGAGCAAAAAGTATCACTTTTTTCATTTTCTTGTTTAAATGAATTTGGTTCCGATTCTTTTTTCACCAACTTGCCAGAGATTTTGTCTTTTTTTTTTCCCTTGAAGGAAGGCAGTGTGTGCTGTTCTCCACTGAAATGTCATGAAAGACTCCTTAGGAATGTTAGAGTATAGAAAATTAAGGTAAAGTTCATAGGCTAGGGTCCTGTAGTCCGCTGGAAGGCAGGAGTTTCCACTTCCCCTGGCCAAGTGAGAGCATAAGGTTCTTTATGTCAATCTCCCAGGCCACAGAACCCAGGAAACATCTTCAGGCGTACATGCAGATCCATTTACCTCTGGACCTCCGAAGGGGGCATGGGGACAGATCTCTGCTCTCTGGCAGTATGTGCCTCAGGTCTACCTCCTCTTCCTTTGGGTGAGCCACTTCTGATGTCTTTACTTTTTTGATCCTATGACTTTTTAGAATGATTTACGGTATAGCCTTTTAAACATAAACTTTTACAAGTGAAAATCTTGCTATTTTCTTCTGTAGTCAGAAATCTCTGCCACCAGTACAGGATTTATCCAGAACATGAAATGGTAACACTTGCATGACAAGGGCTGTTCTATCCAGAAACTTTTATAAGAAGGAAGAATAGACTTTGTGTAAAAATATTAAGGCCTCATTTTATTATATTTTATTAAGTCTTTATCTCTTTTGCTCCCCATTAAGATAGTATCTGTACGATGACCTGTTCTTTGGATATTATTTCTCACTGAAACCAACCACATCTAAGAATCATAAATATTTTAGTTAGCTAAATAAAAATATATAATTGGAAAATAAGATCACAAATAATTTTTAATCAAGAAAAATCACCTGTTAAATACTGTGCTAGGTCATTTAAAAATGTCCAAAATACTATACAGCTTCTCCTATCAAAAAGTGGGATCTCTTTCAACATCCCTCGAATGCGGATTCAGCCAAATGACTTGATTTGGCCAATGGGACATTAACAAACATGAAGCAAACAAAGGCTTGAAATGTGCTTGTGCATCAGAGAGTGTTCTCTGGCTGCTTTTGGAACCCAGCTGTCACATAAAGAAGCTAGGCCAGCTATGAGTAAATCCAGAGGGAGAAGCATGTCTTGAAAAGAGCAGTGAATGTGGATTTTGTCCAATGAAGTGGACTAAACCTGATACATAAAAGCTCTTGTAGTGTTAAAGGGAGTTGTATGAGCGTAGACTAAAAGAGACTGAGACAATTTAAAATGAAAACAAACTTCTATTTCTAATTTTTTGTAGGTAGGAAGAACCCTGCAAAAGCTACTAAGCTAAAAACATGGCCATTTCCTCCAGAAAAGGAAAAATGCCTCAGAAGGCAGAGCCTAAATCTCAGAGGGCTGAGTAGAACCATGGATTAGAAAGCCACTCCCAGGAAGCAGAATATTCTCTGTCCCCAGAGTAAAGGGAGCTGGAAACATAAGCCCATCTCAATTCCAGAATTTCTATTGACCAGTGATTGCTACTGCTACCTGGAATTCATTTGTTTGTTGTGGTTATTTTGACCTTGGCTCAATATTGAATGTCAGGTGAATCTTTTTAGTTTTCAAGTTTCTGAATCAAGATAATCTATATCCAAGTATCCTCACTTGCATTCACAAAGGATATAGATTGCATGATACTGAATTTGAACCTGATGCTGTAATTATAATAATAATAAGAGACTTATGGGAGTAAATAACTGTGACCAGAGAGTGGATGGTGATAGAGTAGGAGGGAGGCATGGCAAGCCACATTATTTTGCAGCAGTTCTCATAAAAAAAAAAAATGGAATCTATTATTCCACACCTTGAATGTGGAGCTTCGTTATGTGACTTGCTTTGGTCAATGGGACATTAGTAAATGTAATAGAAGCAGAAGCTTGAAATGAGCTTGAACATTTGAACTTGCTTCTTGCTGCTTTTGTCACATAGTCATATGTAAAAGCTTTGGTTAGCCTCCTAAATGACAGAAGATATGTGGCTTGTTTCTCCCATGGTCCTGGCCAACAGCCAGAAATGTGAACGAAGCCATCTGGGATGAGACAGTCCCCAGCCAATCTGACAATTGACTGCACATGCATGAGGGAGCCAGGTTCTGGACAGGAGAACAGTACAGCAGAATCCTGAGCTAAATACAATAATAATTATATATATATATATATATAATAATAATTGTCTTAAGTTATTAAATTTCGGTGTGGCTTATGTAGAAAAAATTCATACAAATAATTTTAATGAAGCAAAACTTTATTTAGATACTTTCAGTAAAAATTGTTTAATTTTGCTGAGGGTTGGCAAAACTTAATGCCAGCAGTCTCTGGCATAGTCTCTCAGGCTGATTCTTATGACCAGAATTCAAAATACATGTAGTCCTAAAATGAAAATGAAAAATAAATACAATTAGGTTGATTTAATAACAGAAACAGCTACAGGCTTTAGACAAGAGAATGCTTTCTTGATCCCTGTGTTATAATAACATGATTTTAAAATATATTTAAAAACAGAATTCTGAGATCAAACCCATGTGGAATCAATTTTTAAGGGCATAAGAATGATTGTTTGATTGTTCTTAAATACATCAAAATAATAAATTTGAATATACAGGTCCTTGGGGAGCAACAACTAATTCTGCATCATTTTATTTACATTTTTTTATCCATATATTCTCGCTGTAGAAAATTAGAGAAAAAGAAAAGGGAAAGAGTTTTATTTTCAATTCCCCCAATCTACCATTAATATTTTCGTTCAAATTCCTTCCAGACATACATAATTGATGTCATAATATGCTTTTTAACCACATAAAATATCCTGAGTATTTATGTCATTAAAGTTCTTTGAAATCAGTTTGAGTTTTTAGTTTGTTTTAATATCTGTTTAATATTCTATTTTAGAGATGTCTTATATTGTGCTTAATAATGCTCATACTTTTAAATGTTATATTATTTTAATTTTTTGATATTTATTTGAAGGAAATTTGCTACAGAGAGTTTATATTGCTATCTGCTATAAAGATTATGTATAATTATTTGTTTACATCTAAAAGAATATAAGCATTAAATTTTTTGGTAGATAGTTTTAATTTATTCCCCAAAGGTTGTACCTGTAGCTCATAAGCACTCGATTCTCTAAACCTTCATCAGCATTGAGGCTGAAACAGAAAGTTTATTATAAACTAAATAAAAAAAGGTAGTTTATCATTTTATTCTTTTTTGCTTCTCTTTATGTGTTTTAAAAAATATTTTCTTGTGTTTATTTCTTATTTTTATTCTGTCTTCGATGGTTGTTTGAATTATTTTTCCCTATTATTGGTACATTTCCATTGGGAATTTGATATTTTTCTTCTCATTTAAATATAATTTTCATTAATATATATATTGCTTGGTCATATTTGTAGCATGTATTTTCCTTTATTATTTGCTTTTTAATATTTAATATTATGATTTGTTTTGAGGTACAGAAATTTAAGATATTTGAATTTAGTAGTTGGTTACTTTGTGATTTCCTTGCTTTGTAAGACCTTTTCTACCTGAAAAAGAAGTTGTGAAAAAGAAGTCCTGTTTATTCATTAATCTTTGTTCCCTTGAAGATTTAATATCTCCCTCATTGTGCTTCCTTATGTTTATTCTGGTTATGATTTTTTTAACAATTCAGTTAATTTTAATTATGCTATGTCATCCTGTCAGTTTCTAAATATTTAAGTGAATGTATTTATCTATTTTTTATAATTTTTTTTAAAAAATTATTTCATAATATTATAGAGATACAAACAATTTGATTACATAAATTGTTTTTGTACCATGCTCATTCCCCAGATAGTGTGCAATGTATCCATTAGGTGTGAATTTACCCATTCCTCCCCTCCCCCTTCCACCTGCTTGATTTCTGATGAATGTTATTATATTTCCATATTTGCACATAGATGTTAATGGATTACTTCCAATTTAATGGTGAGTACATGTGGTGTTTGTTTTTCCATTCTTGTGATACTTTACTTTTAAGACTGGTCTCCAGCTCAATGCAGGTTAATACAAGAGGTATTAGTTCACCATTTTTTATGGCTGAGTAGTACTCCATGGTATACATACCTCACATTTTATTAATCCCCTCATGCATTGATGAGCACTTGGGTTGTTTCCACATCTTTGTAATTGTGAATTGTGCTGGTATAAACATTTAGCTAATTAATATTAGCTCTATAATTTTTTACTTCTCTTCAATAAATATTTACAGCTATATATTTTCTTTAACATCTTTAGTTGCATATCAAGAATTTTGACATTAGTGTTTTATTATATATTTTGAAGTTTTTTGAAACTTATATTGTGCATTTTTCAAACAACTGAATTATTTACTTTTTCATATATATAAAACATTAAAAATATTTATCTTTATTAACTTTTAATTTAATCTCATTTGCTCAGATGTCAAAGTCTGAATGATACTGATTCCCTGAAATTTGTTGAAACTCACTTTTTGGCCCACTATATGAGATCAATTTTTGTAAATAATGTTTATTCGAGAGCAATGCGTGTTTTCTAATTGTTTTTAGTACAAAGTTCTCCATATGCCTACTATATCGAGCTGTGAATTTTGTTCAAATTTTATATAACTTTACTAATATTCTGTCTCTCATATCTAGTTAAAATTGAGATGTATGAATAAATTCCCCATTATCATTATGGGTTTGTAACTTTTTATTTTTTGAAAATTTTTCTCTATATTTTTAGGTTAATATTAGGTACATACATATCTAGAGTTATTATCTTATTTGAACCAAACCTTTATCATCATGTAGTTACCCACGTCGTCTTTGTCTCTCATGCATTTTGTCCTAAAGTCTATTTTTTTTTCCTGGTATTAACTTAGCTTCCCTAGCTTTCTTGTGATTAGCATTTACCTGCCATCTTTTATCCATAGTGTCTTTCTTTCAATTTTAGGGTCATTATTTTAGGTTTGTTTTTTATAAGGAGACTACAGATACTTTAAAAATCAAGTATGATGGTTTCTATCTTTTAACTGGTGAAGTTTTTTCCGTTTACATTTATTGTAGTTATTTTAAAAGTTTGCATGGAATTTATTTAATTGACATCTGATACAACTAGATAGGTTGGTATTTTTAAATTTCTATTAGCCCTACTTTCTCTATGCTTTTTCTCATTTTTCGTTTTTCCCCCCAATGGATTTTTGTTTGTTTGCTTGCTTATATTATATTCTCATTTTTTCTCTCTACTAGTTTAAAATTTATACAGTCCTTTTTGTTGTTTCAGTGGCTATCTGTGAAATTTTAAAATACACATTTAATTTATTTTACTTTCTAAGCAATACAAAGACGTTGAAACGTTTTAATTCTAATCTGTCTCTTACAACTTATATCCTTTTGTTGGATAATATTTTAGCTATACTTCATTTTAACTTCAAAGTTAGACGTTTGGCTATTATTTCATTTATAAAATAAAATCACAAATATGTTTAACATTTTATTTGCGCTTAAATTTTATTGAATTTCAGATGATCCATCTGAGATTATATTCCTTTTTCCTGAAGTATAGTAAGTCCTCGGTTCATGTAATGTGATCAACAGGCTCTTGAAAACTGCAAATTTAAGCAAAATGATATTAAAAAAAACCTAATTTTTTCTCATCAACGTTGTAACAAAACATTGAACAAAATGAGATTATCTGAGAACCTAAAGTATGCCATTTCACTTAAGATCATAGTTTTCAAGAACCCACTAACAACATTGAGAGGACTTACTATATCTTCTTAAAACTTTTAAAATAAGAAATATCTTTACTTCACACTCATTCTTGAGAGATAGTATTAAAGGAAATAGAATTTTAGAGTGAAGCTTTTTAAATTAGTATTTTGAAGATATTATTTTATTCTCTTCTGGCTTCTGCTATTTCTGTCAAATAGTCAGTTGTAAGTCTAATTACTTGCAGATGATTTGTCTTTAATTTTTGATTGCTTATTTTTATTTGCTGTTCTGCTGATTCTGATTTATATAGATATTAATTTTTAATTATACTATTTGGAATATATTGTCCTTTCTGGATAAATGAATTCATGTTTCTCACTTCTGGAAATTTTTTTATTTATTCTCTATTATGTCAATTTTTCTTCATTTGGAACCTTTGACTTTCATATTTTCTTGTCTATCTATACTGTATTTATGAATAATTTCCTCCAATATATCTCTCAGTTCAATAATTTTTTCTCATCTATATCTGCTCTTTTAACCTGCTCATTTCTCTTTCCCTAAATTGCTTGATACTACTCACAAAGCCGTGTAGATCTAGCCCTGCATACCTCTCCTGACATTTACTGTCATTTCATAATATTTGAAGTAGGAAGACAATTGCTTATGATCACTTTTCCCCTGGGATTCAATTATAATCAAGAATGACATTTTTCTTTTAAAATTTTCTACATATCTGCCATGGTTTGAACATTTGTGTCCCTCCAAAATTCATGTTACAACTAAATCTCAATGCATTACTATTAAGAGGTGGGGCCTTTAGGAGGTGACTAGGTTATGAGTCCCATGAATGGATTAGAGACCTTATGAAAGGGCTCAAAAGAACTAGCTAATCCTTTTGACTTTCTGTCTCTTCTACCATATGAGGAAAATGTTCTCCTCTTTGGAGGATGCAGTGTTCAAGGCACCGTTGTGGAAGCAGGGACTATGTCCTTACCAGACATTGAACCTACTTGATGCCTTGATCTTGGACTTCCCAGCCTCCAGAACTGTGAGAGATAAATTTATGTTGTATATAAATTATTCATTCTCAGGTATTTTGTTATAGGAGCATGGATGAACTATGAGAATATCTATAGTTTCCAAATTAACAAAATGTTACTTTTAAATAAAATGTAACAGAAGTTTATTAATAAAATTTTAAATTGTGGGAAATAACTATAAGATACATTTATTGAGCCATTTTATTTCTATTTTCAGTGGCTTAGTCTGATTTTTCATGAAGACAAAGAATTTAAACTTCAATGATCATGTTTCTAGGACACTGTAGTTTTTTTGCTTCCTTTGCAACATGCATACTGAATCCATGATGTAATTTAGAGACTGAGGACTAGTCCAAAAGGCATAATTTGCAATTTGACCCAAGTGATTTAAAGGGAAACATTAGCAAAGGTGTAATGATAATCTCAGAAAATGTAATTTTCAGTTAAATAGAATAAAAATGGACTCACAATGAGAAAACTTGCTCCAAGTATCAATGCTTTCATTTTAACATCAAGATCAAATGGAAGCTGGATCCCAAATTTATCACCATTGCTTAATAGTCTTCTCACAAATCCAGTGTAGTGTTTCGAAATCTTTCCAATAACTATTTCTTCATCCATAGACAACAACTAAAAGAAAAATATATATATACATATAATCTTAGGAGAAAATTTCTGAAATATAAAAAAGAATTCCTACACCAAATTTATTAAATAATATGACCTGGATGAGTTTTAATCATACTGATTGTACCCTAAAATTAAAAGAATATGTAAAATGGACATATAATAGCCTGGAAAAACAACTGTAGACAATTTCTACCTATTAAAAGTAGGTTTTCAAATTCTGTATACAACTGACTGTATTTATATCTATATGTAGACACACTTACTTTTTATAATTTTTTAAATTTAATATGAGAATCAATTCAGTTACAATATGAAAACTGCAGATTTTTGGCTCTTTTGTCCAGTTAACTCAACTCTGTGGTAAGTGATCTTAATTTTCTGGATCCCTTTACCTTTTCCTCATTCCCTTTTCTCTCTTACCCATCTAAACTCCCTAGAGCATTACTTCTCATATCGAGTAGTATTCATTCCTTCAGAACAAGAGATGCTCATGTAAATACAAAACAACAAACCTGGGATAAATTCCACTACTTGCCTTGTAACTGCCATAGGGAAAAGGTAGGGTGACATGATGGGGTATAATAGGGAGGTAATAAGCAGGCTAAACAAAGTGGAGGGATGGTTTTAAGAAAGCTGCTTGGAAACAGCATCTTTTAAGCTGAGACTTGAGAGATCATAAGGTATTAGTAAAAGGAGGAATAGGAAGACAGAGAGCATTTCAGAGGGAGTTAACAGCATGCGGAAAGGCCCTGAGTTAGGAGGGACCATAGCTGGATCAGAGTGAGTGAGGGAGCTTGTGTAGAAAATGAGTGAGACAAGAGAGGTATGCTGGGCTGGGTGGGTCATACACATCGTTGTTAGCAGTGTTAACGTGATTTAAATAATTAAGTCCAAATTTCGTTACTCTTTTCACAACTCTGAACCCACCATTCCACCTCATCCTCAACAAAACATCTTGTCGCATACATTACAGAGAAAATAGAAGCTACTGGACAGGAACTTACTAAACTCCCAGACACCAGCCCTACGAACTGATTGTATTCATACCAGTACTTCCTTCTTTCCTATTCTGATAAATGTGCTATCTGTAAGCCTATTTGAGGTTAATTTTCTATGTGTCTTAGGTCCATACCAAGAAAGAAACTGGGTTCCTCAAGTAGTCAACTTTTCCTGTATCTTCATACATTCTCTTTCATTGACTCCTTTCCTTTAAAATCAAAGTCTGCTAAGGACATACTTTTATGATATCTCCTCTTTCACCTTATGCCCTCATCCAGCCAGAAATAGGATAGGGTAAGGCAGTGAGACAAGTCACACAAGTGCATGGTCAATTTGTGTCTTCATTTAATTTTTTGTTTGTTTATAATAAAATTTTTTACATTAATTTTGATTTAAAAAAATACATTCAGCTGTCACCTACCTTAATTACTGAGTTTTTTGGTGCCCCCTTAAATTTTATACCTGAGATAAAGCACCTCACTTACCTCACTCTAGTTCTGACCCTGTAACTAGCTACTACTTTACCTCTCTCCTGTTCTTCACAGACAAAAAGCATTAAAAGAATTGTCCACGTTCACGCACAAGATGACTTTCTTACAAAATGAAGGTCTTCCTTTCTTTTTCCTCATTCCCGTAGCTTACCCAAGAGTGTCAGATTTAATATTGCTTGTGTGTTATTCACCTTAGACAAAGTTTTGAAGACATTAGAATAAAGTAGGATTTGTTGTATTATACTTTGAAATACAAAACCATGTACAAAAAGCATTTTATTATTTGATGTCAGTAAAAATGAGTCAAGGTGGCTTTGGCTTCCAGAGTTTTATGTATTGACCCCTCTGTTGCTTTGGTTTCCAACTTGAAATATAATAGTCTTGTGTGCTTTTCTTATTATTTTTCAAACTAACCATATTGTTACAATTAATTTGCTTAAGTATGTTTTACTTAATCAGTATAGGCAGATGCCAATCAGAATCCATATCACTAAATTGAATTGACATAATTCTAGAGAATGAAAGAAATCAAGTAGTATTTTAGTTAGGCTGGATCCAGATTTCTGACTAGACATTTCAGGTACTAAAAATATAAACAAGCCGAATGCGGTGGCTCACACCTGTAATCCTAGCACTCTGGGAGGCCAAGGTAAGAGGATTACTTGAGATCAGGAGTTCAAGATCAGCCTAAGCAAGAGCAAGACCCCCATCTCTACAAAAAAATAGGAAAATTATCCAGGCATGGTGGCGTATACATGTAGGTCAAGTTACGTGGGAGGCTAAGGCAGGAATATCTCCTGAGCCCAGGAGTTTGAGGTTGTAGTGAGCTATGATGATGCCACTGCACTCTAGCCGGGACAACAGAGAGAAACAGAGACTCTGTCTTCAAGAAAGAAAGAAACAAACAAACATGTCCTTGAAAGTTTGAGAAGCATGGCTTTTTGCAGACCTAATATGTTATCAAACCATCACATTATTCTTTGTTGCTTAGGAATCTTTAGATTTCAATAAATGTAGTGAGTTATTTAGTTTTATTAATTGCATTTAGTATTTTTTTTTTAACATTATACAGAAGTACTGTTTTTGTGATAACCTTTTATTTATATAGAATTATAAATTACAAA
>CAUYSK010097388.1:0-18505 GCA_963575035.1 Avahi laniger | reverse complement strand
TATAGCAGCACAATTCACAATTGCAAAGATGTGGAAACAACCCAAGTGTCCATCAATACATGAGTGGATTAATAAAATGTGGTATATGTATACCATGGAATACTATTTAGCTTTAAGAAACAATGGTGATATAGCACCTCTGTATACTCCTGGATAGAGCTGGAACGCATTCTACTAAGTGAGGTATTCCAAGAATGGAAAGACAAGCACCACATGTACTCACCGTCAAATTGGTATTAACTCATCAACACATAAGTGCACATATAAGAATAACATCGATTGGATGTTGGGCAGGGGGGAGGGGGAGGGGACGGGTATATGCATACACAAAGAGTGCAATGCGCACCACCCAAAGGATGGACATATTTGAAACTCAGACTTGGGGGTTGGGGGGCAAGGGCAACATACGTAACCTAAACATCTGTACCCCTATAATATGCTGAAATAAAAAAAAAATTCTACTGGGCTCCACATATGTAGAATATACCACTTTTTATGTATGAAATAGATGAAAACTAACAAATATCATATTTGTTTATATTTTAAAAATTATAACATTAAAACAAAAATTAATAAAAATGATTATGAATAAAGGGATAGAAGTTCATAATGTAAGCTGATGATGTATCTATATTCTCTTAACAATATTATATATATATATATATATTTATTGGATCTATGCACTGAAAGGGACAAGAAACAATGACCAACATGGCAGTAATGAGCAACTCCATGTCCCAGATTGAATCCTCTGAAAACATTTCCCACTAAAAGGAGCTAATCTCCCTTGGAGAAACGTCTGATTTCAGATCTGGGTCAGGATCATACCAGAATAGTCTGGACCAAATTATCACATCAGAGTGCATGCCAAAAAGATTCAGAAGCCAAGCTGAAGGAATTCCCAATAGACAAATATAGAACAATTTAAACATCAGAAAGATTAATGACTGCAGTGGGTTAAACACATCAAATACAGAAACCTTTAGAGCACATGATGGCATTCTAGAAGAAAAAAAAAAACGCAAACAAAACAAGCTCACTGCTCACCTTTGGAGGATCTTATGGAAACAGCTTATTATTTTGAAAAGAGGGAAATACTGCAAAAGAATTAAGTAGTTATCTTGCCATTCCTATATTTAGCATAACCTAGTTGATGAGAGGAAGTTTTTTAATAGAAGAATTCCACCTAACAAATGCAAAAATATGTATAGTAATAGGACATACCACTTTTACAACTGCTAATAAAATGCACTCCTATACAACAATCTTCAGAGGATGCAAAAAACTTGATGTGAAGGTGGATGGGAGATTTTATAATGGATGGATCAGTGTAACAACACTTGAATTTAGTGATCAATCATAAAGTCACAAGATGAAAGACAACTAGACAACTGAGCCTCCTGGAGTAATAGTATGGAAATGAACACGACCACATATGAGATACTTTTGCCAAAAAATCTAAATTTGGTCAAGCCTCTAAATCTAATATAAATTTAAAGGGAGTAGGAGTGACCAGAGGAATATAATAAACAATACAATAAATATACAGTCAGCAAAATCCACAATGCAAACTCCATAGGACAAAAGATCCAGATTCTTAAGCAAAAAAAAAAAAAAAAGGAAGATGAGATGGTTCATTTTATGTGTTAATTTGTCTGGGCCACTGGGTTCCCAGACATTTGGTCAAACTTTATTCTGAGTATGTCTCTCCAGGTGTTTCTGGATGAGATTAACATTTGAATGGTAGACTGAGTAAAGCAGATTGCCCTTGCTGATGTGGACAGGCCTCATCCAATCAATCGAAAATCTAAATAGAATGAAAAGGCTGAGTAAGAGGGAACTCCTCTGTCTGACCTGGGACATAGGTCTTTTCCTACCTTCAGAAATGAAAGAAAAATTGGTTTAGGGACTGGCACTTACACCATTGGATCTCCTGGTTACCCAGCCTTCGCACATGGACTAAAACTACACCATAGGCTGTCCTGGGTCTACACCTTCCTAATTGCAGATTATAGGACTTCTTGGCTTCCACAATCCTGGGAACCTATCCTTGTAATAACGTATATCTTCTCTTGGTTCTGCTTTTTTGGAGAACCCTGAATAATATCAAAAGTTTTTTTTTTTAAATAGGACAGACTTTCTTTAAATTAAAAGACATTTAACACTTAAGGGAAACTCTAATTAAAACAGCAATGAGATATCACCACACACCTACCAGAACAACAAAATGAAAAAGGTGGAAAAATAACAAGTGCTGTCAAGGATGTGGAGCAAGAGGAACTCTCATATGCTGCTGGTGGGAATATAAATTGGAACAATTACTTTGAAAAACTTCTTGGCAGTATCTACTGAGCTGAACATATGTATAATTTATGACTCAGAAATGCCACCTATTGGTATATGCCCAAGAGAAATGAAAATATATGTCCATCCAAAAGATATGAATAATAACATTCATGTAACTATTATTCATAAGAAGTCAAAAACTAGAAAAATACCCAAATCATAACAGATATATTATAAAATATTCAAACAATGTAATACTTTACAAGAATGATAATGAAAAATCTACAACTACAGCAAATAATAAATGTTAATTTCATGCACATTATGTTGATTGAAAGGAGCCAGACATAAAAAAGCATATGTATGATTCCAGGAATTTTTCTTCTAACCTCCCAATAAAGTTTGTAGGGAAAGAGAAAAATCAACACTCCATTTCCTTTAATTGAAGGTATTATTTATATTTAGTATCCTCTTACGTTATCTGTAGGTTAACCTCAGAGAAGCAAAGGAAGTTTTCTCTGAGCCCTTGGAAAGGGATTAACCACACATAGGAACAAAGGCAAATACTATGTCTGACGGACAAGCAACTGGGTGGGAGTGATTCAGACAAGAATCCTAAATGGATGCTTAGTCTGCACCAAATCCCACAGCAGTCACTGAGTCACCATGGCAACCACTCTGGCCAAGGAAAGCTGATAAAAACACAGGAAACCACCATCGTGATTTGGTTCCTGACATGGGCAAGGAATTGAAAGGGACTGACATGATCACGGTAACTTCCCTAAAGTATTCCTCACAATATACACTCCTCATAACTTCAGCAATACAAACATATATGTGTACATGTATCCAAACCCACGTATGCACATGCTGTATCCCTCTTTCTCACTCACCACCAAAGAACCAGGATTCATTGAAGTGGATTTGCTAAGATGTATAAAAGAAAAACACCACCATTCAACAGATCAAATTTGAACCACAAATATGAAGATGAAAATAAAATAGCTATTTTTTAGTGATTGATTATTCTGGGGATGACATGTAGAACTGTCTGTAGGACTTTTTTTCCTCTTTTTCAGTGGGAAGACTCAGTTTTGTTAAGGTGTCTATTCTCCACAAAAAATGTTCTATACTTACTATAGAATCTCAATAAAATGCTAGCACATTTTTCAGAAACTTACAAGTTGATACATTTATGTGAAAATGCAAAATATGTAGACTATGAAGATCATCTTTGGGAAAAAAAGAACAAAGTTAGAAGACAAGCACTACCTCTTTCAAAACTCATTATAAACCTACAGCAATCAGGACAGTGTGCTATTGGTATCAGGGTAGACATTAGATCAGTGGAACAGAATAAGCAATCCGGAAATAGATCCACACATACACGGACAACTGATGTTTTTACAAAGGTGCAGCAACAGTGTAGAATGGAGAATCTTTTCAACAAATGGTGCTGGGACAAATGGATATCCATATGCACAAATATAAATCATGATCCATATATCACATCATATACAAAAATTGACTCAGATGGACCAAAGACCTAAATAAAAACCTAAAACTATAAAATTTCCATATGATAACAAAAAATAAAATTGTTTTGACCTTGAGTTAGGTGAATATTTATTAAATATGACAGAAAAAACACAATCCATAAGTGAATAAATCAATAAATTGGAGTTCTTCACAGTTAAAAACTTCTGCTCTTCCAAAGTCACTCTTGAGAAAATGAAAATACAAGTCACTAATTGGGAGAAAATATTTTCAAATTATATATCTGATTGAAGACTTATATACAGAATATAAAAAAACTCTCGGCCGGGCGCGGTGGCTCACGCCTGTAATCCTAGCTCTCTGGGAGGCCAAGGCGGGAGGATTGTTTGGGCTCAGGAGTTTGAAACCAGCCTGAGCAAGAGCGATACCCCGTCTCCACCAAAAATAGAAAGAAATTAATTGGACAGCTAAAAATATATAGAAAAAATTAGCCGGGCATGGTGGCACATGCCTGTAGTCCCAGCTACTCGGGAAGCTGAGGCAGAAGGATCGCTTGAGCCCAGGAATTTGAGGTTGCTGTGAGCTAGGCTGACGCCATGGCACTCTAGCCCAGGCAACACAGTGAGACTCTGTCTCAAAAAAAAAAAAAAAACTCTCAAAAGTTAATAAGAAGAAAACAGACACTCCAACAAATAAACTGCCAAAAGATATGAAGAGATGATTCACTAAACAAGACATAGAAATGGCAAATAGGAGCATAAACATATGGTCATCACCATCAGGGAAATGTAAATAGAAACTACAATGAGATACCACTATAACTCTGTGACAATAACTAAAATGAAAAAGACTGGTCATACCAAGCACTGGCAAGCTCGTGAAAGACAAAATTCTCATATACTGTTAGTGGAAACAAAAAAAGGTGTGACCACTTTGTAAAACAATTTGTTGATTTCTTACAATGTAATCATACATTTACCATATGATCATGCATGATTATGTGTATGTATATATAGTCATGGATTGCTTAACATGGAGAGATATTATGATAAATGGGTTGTTAGGAGATTTCATGATTGTGCAAACATCATGGAGCGTACTTACACAAACCTAGATGGTATAGCCTATTACACACCTAGGCTATATGGCATAGCCTATTGCTCCTAGGCTACAAACTTGTACAGCAGGTCACTGTACTGAATACTACAGGCAATTGTAACACAATGGTAAATATTTGTGTATCTAAACATAGAAAAGGTACAATAAAATATGATATTGTGAACAAAAGTTCTCTGAAAAGGAATTTGGAGTAAAGAGACTATTCCAATGTGCACATATGAAGAGGTAGCCTTTGGCATAAAAGGAAGGTGCATTCCAGAGAATGAAGCAAGTGTTTAGCTTTTTAAAAGTCCCTACACAGGTTTCCAATCAGGTTTATGCAAATGAAGGATTCAATTTGCTTAGTTCTGATTGGTCACTGCAGATGAGTTCTGATTGGTTGATACAGCCAAACCCTGATTGGTTGGTTCAGGTGAGCTCTGAAATCCCAAAGTTAAACAGAAGTGTGGGTTTTTAAGGAACTAAGAGTATATGTGTAACTTCTAGTAAGCAAATGGCTACTTGGCTCTCTTTAAAATTTAGGCTCGAGGGCCAGGTACGGCACTCTGGGAGGCTGAGAGAGGTGGATTGCTTCAGCTTAGGAGTTCAAGACCGGACTGAACAAGAGCGAGACCCATTTCTACTAAAAATAGAAAACATTAGCCAGGGGTGGCGGAAGGTGCCTGTAGTCCCAGCTACTTGGGAGGCTGAGGCAGGAGGATCTCGTGAGCCTGGGAATTTGAGGTTGCAGTGAGGTATGATGACACCACTACACTCTTGCCAGGGTGACAGGGAGACTCTGTCTCAAAAAAATTATATCTATAATAAATATGTATATTTATATTTATAAATATATTTATAAATAAATAAAGGCTCAGTTACCCACTTGGGATCCATCTTGAAGGACTGGCTCTTTCAGCCTCACGTTTGTTCACAGTATTATAATCTTATGGCACCACTGCTCCCTTGTTGACCGAAACAATTTGTGGCACATGAATGTACCTATATTTTCCAAACAGATCTGGTATCATAGTAAACAAACCATTTCCAGACAAGTTACTTTTGCCTAAACATACTTATTTTCATTTAACACATTAACTGCCATGTGAGTTGTATTTAACTCAGGCTAGTTTTGAGCCCAGAGCCTCGTGAAGCATAGGTAACTCACATGTCTTTTTCACCTTGGGAGCCACGAGAACTATTTTTCAAGTTGCATATAACACACACAGAAAACAATAAAAAATAACAAATTTTTCACTAAATTAGAAAGAATAGTTTTGTTTTCAAAGTTTTTATTATATTCTCATTATAAAACACCATGGCCCCAAGGAAAAAAATTTTTTTTTCTAGTGTGGCGGTCGGTGTGTTAAAAAGAAAAAGGAAGGCCGGGCGCGGTGGCTCACGCCTGTAATCCTAGCTCTCTGGGAGGCCGAGGCGGGCGGATTGTTTGAGCTCGGGAGTTCGAAACCAGCCTGAGCAAGAGTGAGACCCCGTCTCTACTAAAATTAGAAAGAAATTAATTGGACAACTAAAAATATATATAGAAGACAGTAGCTGGGCACGGTAGTGCGTGCCTGTAGTCCCAGCTACTCGGGAGGCTGAGGCAGGAGGATCGCTTGAGCCCAGCAGTTTGAGGTTGCTGTGAGCTAGCATGACGCCACGGCACTCACTCTAGTCTGGGCAAAAGAGTGAGACTCTGTCTCAAAAAAAAAAAAAACCTTGGGCATTGACTTTCTAATGAGCTTCTCTGGTAGACAACACTTTACATTGTAAGTCACAATTCATTGCTGAAGGAATTAAACATGTTCTATGAGACTCCACTGGGAGAGGACCCTTGGAAGTATGTGCTTCGTTTCCTCTGGATTTCACTCCATGAGCCTTTTCCCTTTGCTGATTTTGCTTTGTAGCTTTTCATGGTAATACTAACCATGAACATGACTATACATTGCGTCCCATCAGTCCTCCTAGTGAAGCACCCAAACTACTGGAGATGGTTCGGAGCCTGGAAATGGGGGGGAGCACGGAGCTCAGGTGATGCAAGCAGTGGGGAGGGGAGCAGCCATAAATACAGATGAAGCTTCACTTGCTCTCCCGCTGCTCTCCTCCTGCTGTGTGCTGCCCCCTTTCCTCACTTTCATGGAAGACAATTTTTTCACAGACAGGGGAGGGGAAGCAGCGGCGGCAGAGCTCTGTGGACCAGGGTGGGCACCGCAGGTTTGGAGGACTCCTGACACACACAACACATACATCTTCTCTTCTCTCACTAAATTTCTAAAAATCCCACTATCTGCCATCCCTCCCAGCTAATTACTTTGTCTCAAATATCACTGAAATAACAGAAGCCATCAGAAGTGAACTTTATCTTCCCACCACCAAATTATCAAATTACTTAAAAAAAAAAAAAACAAGTACCCAGCTCCAATCAAAGTCCAATCTTTACCTTTATGTTCCCTCTTTCCTACATCATCAAATTCTTTCTCCCTGTTGGATCATTTTCATCAGCTATCGTTTCCACATGCTTCAAAATCTTCCCTAACCCCGTAACTCTTCCAACTACCACCAAATTTCTTTGCTCCCAATCACAGTGAAACTTCTTTAAAGAAATGTCTATATACATGGCCTTCACTTTGGTCCCATTTTCTCCTCACCTGACTCCATTTGGGCTTTTGCCTTCATCTTACCACATTCAAAACATGTGATAATCCTTTCTTCTGAAACTCTTTCCTTTTCAGCTTCCTTGACAACACACTCTCCTGGTTTTCTTCTACCTCGCTGACAAACTCCTTTGCAGGCTCCTCCTCCACTTTTCAAGCTCTAAATTTTGGATGCCTCAAAGTCAGTCTTCAACTTTTTTCTCTTTCTTATCTACACATTTTCTCAAAAAATCTTATTCAGTCCTATGCTTTACCTATAAGTTGATGAATCCAAAATTTTATCTCTAGTCCTAACTTCTCCAATAACTAACGTTATCTCCAGACTAACACATCAACTCCCTACTATCCCAAATTTAACATGGTCAAAACAGAACTCTTTGACTGTCAGCCCACCCTATAGTCCAAACACTGTAATTCTATCTCAGTAATGGCAGTACAATTGAATAGTTGTGATTAAGAGTGTGTACTCTAAAATCAGATTAAGTGGTTTGAATCTTGACGCTACCACCTATTAGCCATGAGACCACAGACCTGGGCCTCAGTTTTCTCATCTGTAAAACAGAGATAATGCTACCTTCTTCATAAGGTTTTAATGATTAAATAAGGTTAATAATCCATTTAAATTGCCTAGACAATGCCTGGCACACAGTAAATACTCAATAAATATTAGCTGTTGTTACTCATCTAGTTATTCAGGCCAGAAACATGCGCCCTGTCCTTGATTCTACCCTTTTCTTCAGTGTGAACAGCTTATCTAAATGCAACTCTGTTCTCCTATAAAACAAATCACAAATCTCCATGTGCTCTACTACCGCCCAAGTTCAAGGGACCACAACCTCTCACTTGGACTGCTTCACAAGTCCTAACAGTCATGAGTCTATTCACATCGCAACCACAGTTATCCTTGTAAAACATAACTCCAGAAAACATCACTCCTCTGCTCAAAACTCTCTCCACTGGCTTCCCTGAGAATAAAATGGAAACTCCTTTCCAGGTGGAACCTCATACTCTACCACTCTCCCCTTCACTCACTCTGATCCAGCCACACTGGTCTTCTTTTTGTTCCTCTGTTTCCACTTTAAGGACCCTGCTACTTACTGTTCCCTTTACCTGAAATGCTTTTACACAAGATGCTCACATGGCTGGCACCTTCTCATCAGACATCACCTCTTCAGAAGCATTCTCTCATCAACCATTCTAAATTACCACTCAAACACCTTCTGTCACGTCATTGTACTTTCTTTACAGTTCTTACCAATATCTGAAATAATTCATTTACATGTTTATTTCCTGACTCCCCTAAAATCATGATGTAAGCTCCATAACAGCAGAGACTCTGCCTGTCTTGTTCATTGTTGTAGCGCCAGAAATTGATACCTGCCACGTTGGAGGTATGCAATAAATATTTGTTAAAATGAGTGAATTAATTAATTAATTAATGAGTGTTCTCCACAAACATTCTATCATTGCAAAAGACTAAAAATCTTAAGGCTACCTCTGTTTTGGCAGAAAACAATTTCCAAATCTCCTTGCTTTAAAAACAAATAAATATTTAATGGCTTCCCACTGTCCACAGAGTCTAATTCAAATTATGGAGCAAACCTTGTGACATGGCCCCAACCCACTATTTCAACCTTATTTCCCACTAGCCTCCAATCCCAAGTACTGTGCTCCAAGCACACGCCTTTGAGCTTTTCTGTCTCTATACTCTACATTCCACTGTTTCCTTCCATCAAAAATGCCCTCCCATCCATGTCCATTCCATAAAACACTATCTTTTTAAGAGGCTCAAATGTCACCTCCATGATTGACACTTTTCCACCAACGTACTCCCCGTTACCAAAAGAAATCTCTCTTCTCTGTCTCCTTTATTACGTTTAATTCCTTGAGGGCAGGAACCACATGTTGATCTTTATTGTTCCTACAATCCATTACATATATAATATTTATTGTGCATAATAAATATTTATTGAATTGACTTTAAACAAACCTTCTAACCACATCTTCTGTACATATGACTAACAATAAAGATACACTGGAATTTATTTGTGCCAGACATATGAGAGATGATCCTGGTATGATACACATAAAAAGATAATTAATATCCAAGATTCATACTGGTTGCCACATGAGCACTATAAACAAATTTTATAGGCATTCAGAGGAAAGATAAGCCAATAAAGGATGGCCTGGCTGAGAAAGCTATCACTTTAATGATCATTTGCAATTTTAAAATTAAAATTTAATTATAGATATCTATAATGGATCCTTTTCTCTATTCCACACGGAACACCAGCCTAGAATCTCTAAATCAAAAGCACATATCAGAGAAGATATTAGTTAGAGGTGGTCTGGGAAAAGGCAAATAAAAGCTTACTGCAGCACTAATAATTCCTAATGAAATGCTATGAATAAACTGTAAGCCACAATGCCAACTATAGTGGAGACTACTTGCAATCTACCCAGAATCCATTTCCTCTTCCCAAATAAAATCTTAATTTTGTTATGAGGGCTATGATTCCCTCACACAGTCCATGTACCTCAATAATATCATCACTAATGCAATGACTGGCTCAGGAATAGACATGACACCTAATTCTGGCCACTGAGAATGGAGGGGAGATTATCTGGGTGCTTCCAAAAAAGGAAAAGTCTTATTCTTCTTAAGGAGGCTTCAGGAAGCATCTCTCCTCCCTCCCCTAACCTCCCTCTCTCTCTCTCTCTCTCTCTCTCTCTCTCTCTCTCCCCTCCCACCATCCCCATCACCTGAACAAGAAAGCATGTTGCTCAAGTGCCATCCTATAACCTTTAATGGAAACAGTGTTAAAAAGAAGTCTACACTACAATAGCAGTGAGACTGAAAGAACCTGGCTGTTTGATAATACTGTTGAGCTACTAAACCCAGAAGCTCACCCTACCTTTGCTCTTGATAGGTTAGCTAGTAAAAACTTTCCTTATTCAGTTATTTATAAGGAAATAGGAAAAACTTTCCTTTTTCAGTTATTTATAACCAAAAACACACTATCAACCCTCTACTTGTGTTGTACAATCAGCAACCTTTTCATATTACTGTACAATCATTTAAATGGTTTCCTGGTACTCCAACACTGAAGTCAGAACTTGTACCACCAGAAATTTGACCTGTTTCTGCTACAGAATCATAAATTCAAGAAATAAAATACAAATGTTCACAAATTCGAGTTCATTTTAAGACAATTTTAAAAGAATAGGCTGGACGTAGTGGCCCATGCCTATAATCATAGCACTTTGGGAGGCCAAGGGCAAGAGGACTGCTTGAGGCCAGGAGCTCTGAGACCAGCCTGAGCAAGAACAAGATTCCTTTCTCTACAAAAAAATAGAAAAATTAACCAGGCATGGTGGCACACACCTGTAGTCCCAGCTGCTTGGGAGGCTGAGGCGGCAGGATCACATGAGCCCAGAGTTTGAGGCTGCTGTGAGCTAGGATGACACCACTGCACCTCAGCCGAGGCAACAGGGTGAGAGTCTGTCTAAATAAATAAATAGCCCTGAGGTCTGTAACAGATAGTAATTTTTAAGTATCATTATTTTAAAATATATATATAAAGCCTAAGATGACTTTTTATTTCAAATGAAAACTACATTTCACTAAATACTTATCTTTGTTTAGAAACACAAGCGTTTCCTATTTTTTTCCTAAGAGAGAGAAAACATAGATATCATAATGATCATGAAAAAGACTTTGTTCTAATTATCTTTATATATAACGGCAGTAAAACAAATATTTTTGAAAATATTTTTAACATCTATAAAGTTCATTGAATTAAAATCCTTTCTCTATTACCTAGAAGACATAGTGAAAATTCAACATGTTTAATATTAAGATAATTTGATCATAATCTTATTACTTTCCACTGAATTCTAATATCAAAATTATGATTTTGTTAAAACATTACTTGTGAAGAGGACTATGGGGGTAAGAAGTATTTTAATAACATTATTATTATGAGGAAAATCTTATTCATCTATCTTCCACAACCAGTACAATATCTAGCACACAGTAAACATTCCATAATTTGTTAAATTTAATTTCTGCCATTATCTTACCAACCATTCTTTGTCCTCTGATTCATATGTGTGTCTCCTAAACATTCTTCCTAGATATTTTCACTATGATTAAAACAAAACGAAAACTCCAGACTTAAATATTTTGAATTCTAGATTGCCCTTATTGTCACGTTTTATTACATTTCCCCCCAATTTCCACAGAATTATTCTTACATTTTAGATTGTTTTTTTCTTCATAAGTACTGACTCAATGTTGAGATTTAACTGTGTTAAAATAATTTTATTGCCTATTTATTCACTTACCTCCATTGTTCATTCACCAATTTTTCATTCATCAAAGAAATATTTATTGAGTGCCTACAATACACTAAGTATTTATGTTAGGTATTGGGGATGAGGTAGTAAGCAAAACAGACATGGTTTCTGCCTCTGGTAAGGAAGATTAATATTAATCAAATAATTATAAACCTATATAATCAAAAATAGTGATAAATGTTACAAAACAGTGACCATGGTATATTCTTAATCATTTTTTAATCCTTAACTGTTTACAATTTCTAAAAATTATCACCAAAAGGGAATTTAACCAAACTAAATCTTCAAGCTCACAGAACTTATAATGAATGTATTATCAGAACTAGCTATATAATCTGTGATTAATAGTGTTTATTGCAAAAGATATCTACATCCTCAATAGCCATCAGATTCACATACAAGGCCATTATGGTAAAGCCATTTTTTTAAAAAGTCCTATTTCACATTTTCTTCACTCCTTTATTATAAAATCAGGGGCAAATGCTACTTTTAAAAATGTCCCTAGCATGTAATAAAATCACATTTAAACACAGATCAATTTATATCATTATTTACAACAGCAAAGAAATAGAACTATATACATATTTAATGGAATAACAAGTAGACTTTGAAGATGGTAATTACCAAGATTCTATAATAATCTAGAAAAAGAGCTTAAAATGATACGATATTAATAATGGTAATAATAACTGAGGACTTACTACATGCTAGGCACTGGTCTAGCATTTTACATCCAATATTTTAATTAATCCTCACAACAACCCTATGAAGCATGTATAATAACCAGCCAAGAAGGACAGACAGGCCTTGCTGGGTTTGCCCACTCAGTATACCAGCGTTAGATCATACACTTTTTGTCCAATCATATTACTACATGGCTGTCCACACTTTGTTGAACCTAAGCACAAAAATGGACCATTTCCCCTGTATCTTTGGATGTTCACCCTGAGGGCTCCCATGTATACACATTAAATATTTGTATATCTTTTCTCCAATTAATCTGCTTTTTGTTAGTTGATTTTTCAGCAAACCTTTAGAGGGCCAAGGGTAGCTTCCTTCCCTCCTTGGTCCCTATACCGAGAAACTCCTTAGTCTCAATAAACCAGGATGGCTGGTTACCCTTTTTGGAGCCCACAGGTTGCAAAAGGTGATTTTTTTTTTTGAACATCCGCATGCCTAAAAAGGTCCTCGTTCCACCCTCATACTTGATTAAGAATTTGGCTGGGTATAGAATTCTAGTTTAGAAATCATTTTCTTTCAAAATATTAACATTGTCTTCGAGTTTCCAGTGTTGCTGCTGAGAAGGTCAACACCTTTCCAATTCCTGATCCTTTATATTCTTTCCCTTTGGAATCTTCTTGGGAAAGATTCTTTGACTCCAGAGTTGTGGGAATTCCGCAATATGGTTCTGAATCTTGGTGCTAATCTATTTTCGTCCATTTTGCTGGTGGGCCCCTTCTATCTAGAAACTCATGTCCTTCAGTTTCTAGACTATTGTTCTGAATTATTTCAATGATGATTTCCTCCCCTCTGTTCTCTCCATTGGAATTCTCTTTTAGAATTCCTACTATTTATCAGATTATTATTCAGACCTCCTAAATTGGTCCTCTAATTTTCTTTTCTTTAGCTCGTCTTTACTATAGTTTTTTTTCTTTTGTTCTATTTTCTGGGAAATTTTTTCAGCATTATCTCCCAATTCTTATACTGATGTTTTCATCTTAGCTATCACATTGTAAATTTCAAAGAATGTTTTTCATTCTCTTTTCCTCCTTTTTATGACATCCTAATTTTATTTCGTAGTTCAGTATTTTATCTGTGAGACTATTAATAGTTTTATGTGAGTTTTAAGTTACGCTTTTTGAAGTTGCACATCAGAGACTTTCCTCAGCTGTCTGGCAATTCTTGGTTTTCTATTCACATTTAATTATAAGAAAATGAAAAGATGATTTGAAGCTCTGAACCTTGGGTGAAACCCACGGATAACAAACTTTATAGTAATGTGATTACCTAATTCCTTTACTGAGGAACCCCTGATATCTATTATATATCTTTAGGTCTTTCTTCTTGGGCTGGTCAGATTCTCTAAAAAAGATTCTTCTAAATATAAAAAAAATAAAAGAAAAAAAAAGATTCTTCTAATCTTCTGTCTTCGTAATAAAGGCCTAGTTACCAGCATTCTGGTAGCCAAGCAGAAATAAATAAACATTTATTTAATCCCCCTATTTTCAATATGAAACGCCTACCATAAACTATGCCTGATGTCGCTCAACCCAGAAAACCTCTGTTTTACAGAGAAGAAAAATCTAATCTTTGTCTAAAGAGGAGAAGGATAAAGTAGCCCAGTGGCATGCAGTAGGGGAGGTACTCTAGAGTTCCTACTGCTTCTAAGCCAGCTTCAATTAATCTTCAATATTTTAGTCCCACCTGCATCTAAACTTACAGAGGTTCCTAAAGATACCAATTTCTAAGACTTTTGAAGACCCTGTCAAGTAAACTGGACAGGTCCTCAGCTTTCACCATTGCTAACTTAGGATTCAACTTTCTCAGATCTCCTAAGTCATTATCACTCATTTCCCTGCCTTTCAGCTTCCAAAATTTCATTGCTATCGTCTTCTCTCCTGTTCTTCTCATCCTTAAAGGTTTATGACTTTTTACAAAATTCCTTTACTATAGTTTTAGTGGGGTTGCAAAGGGAATGAAAATATATTTGTATGTTCAATCTATCACCAGACTCTAAAGAGTTTTTTTTTTTTGTTTTTTGGTTTTTTTTAAGAGACAGAGTCTCGCTCTGTTGCCTAAACTGGAGTGCAGTGGCCGGATGATAGTTCACTGTAACCTCGAACTTCTGGACTCACCCAATCCTTCAGCCTCAGCCTACCAAGCAGCTGGGACTACAGGCACATGCCACCACACCCGGCTAATTTTTTTTATTTTTTGTATAGATGGGGGTCCTGCTATGTTGCCCAGGTTGGTCTCAAACTGCTGGCCTCAAGTGATCCTCCCACCTTGGCCTCCCAAAGTGTTGAGATTATAGGAATGAGCCACCATATCCAGCCAGACTCTAAAGTTTATGCTGGACATTGTAAAAATACAGTTTAACCCAGACTTCATGTAAGAAAAATTTAACTTGAAAAATTAGAGATTCACATTTTACCTCATTCCTTTAAACAGAAGCACCCTCTTCTCTTTACCTCACACCCATTAAGTACTTGTTACAGATAGCCAATTTCTAAGGGAGGAGATTATAAACCACTACTTATAAAAAAATCACTTTTGAATTTTTAATGTCAATTTTTCAAAAAAAGTTTAAATAAAAAACCACTTTATTGGAATATGACTTACATGTTGAAAGCTACACGTTTAATGTATATAATTTGATGCATCTGGGGACAGGTATAAACTCCTGAACCATCACCACCACCAAGGTCATAAATATATCTATCACCTACCAATGTTTCCTCTCACTCCTTTTATTATTATTATTATTTTATGTTTGTGTATGCGTGTGTGTGTGGTATGAACACTTAACATAGGATCTACCCTTTTAGCAAATTTTAAGTATAAAATACAGTATTGTTAGCTAGACACTATACTGTATAGCAGATCTCTAGAACTTATTTATCTTGCATAACTGAAAAATTAAAAAGTTTCTGCACAGCCAAGGAAACAATTAACAGAGTGAATAGACAATCTACAGAATGGGAGATAATATTTGCATGCTATACATCTGATAAAGGGCTAATAACCAGAATCTACACAGAACTCAAGCAACTCCAAATGAAAAAAAATCAAACTCCATTAAAAAGTGGGAAAAAGACATGAACAGAAGTTTTTCAAAAGAAGATAAATTAATGACCAATAAACAAAAGGAAAAATGCTCAACATCCCTAATTATCAGGGAAATGCAAATCAAAACCACAATGAGATATCACCTAACTCCAGTGAGAATGGCTTTTATCAAAGTCCCAAAACAGATGCTGGTGTGGATGTGGAGAAAAAGGAACGCTTAAACACTGTTGGTGGGATTGCAAACTAGCACAACCTCTATGGAAAATAGTATGGAGATTCCTCAAAGAACTACAAGTCGACCTACCATTTGATTTAGCAATCCCACTACTGGGTATTTACCCAAAGGAAAAAAAGCCATTTTATCAAAAAGACACTTGCAGATCAAATTTTATTGCAGCACAATTCACAATCACAAAGATGTGGAATCAACCCAAGTGCCCATCAATTCATGAGTGAATAAACAAATCATGTGGTATATGCATACCATGGAGTACTACTCAAAATTAATTAATTTAAAAAAGAGAAAAAATCACTTTTAAAATAAAAAAGGATAAATCAAAGAGAAAACAAGTCTCTAACATAAAAAATACGAGTTTCGTGCTCGGTTTCAAGATTAGATCTATTGCTTCTAGGCTTGCATATAACAAGTATAATGGCATTAATTCATTTAACCAATATTGCCAATTCCTCCTGGGGGGTAGTGAAAGAGGAGTTTCCAAGAATATTAACTAATATGTAAAAAGTCATGGAATAGTCAAAGACAGGCCTTAATTACTAAAAGAGTCAACATTTAATTTATAGCTAGCCTAAAAGGTAAGTGTGGTAGAAAAGATAAGCAAAAGAGTTTTGCAGATGATGGAACTGCTCTATACCTTAACTGTGGTAATGGTCATATGACTCCATATCTGTTAAAAACTCATAGGATATACATCAAAAACAGTGAATTTTACTATATTCAATTTTTTTTATTTTAAAACAAGTTTAAAGGTCAGAGTGGAAAAAATATATATATGGTAAGGAGCTGTTCCCTTCTCCTTCCTGAACAATTCAGCCCTAAAGATCAAATGATAGTAACACAAGAATGTTAATTTCTTGATTTTGACAGTTGTATTGTGATTATGTAGAACAATGTAGAAAATACACACAAACATACGTATTTGAGGATGATAGAGTTACCAAATAGGCAATTTACTATCAAATGGTTCAGGACCAAAAAAATTGTGCTACTAATTTTTCTGTAAGTTTTACATTGTTTCAAATTTTTTAAGATTATTTCCAAAATGTGAAGAAAAAGATTACGAACAAGGACCAATAAAAAAATTCTGTATACAATGCTAAGGAGTTTAAATGTCATCCTGAAAGCTATTCAGTAGTCACTGAAGGATATTAAGCAGGATATTGACACGATCAAAGGATCATGTTAAAAGTGGTTTTTTTAAAACTTCCTTCTACTAAACAAAGGTCCTGGATGTGTAGGATTCAAAATATTTTCAGGTTAGAGGCACATGTAATAATGAGGTTACAGATTATTTAGCATTTAATGGAAAAACAAAAGCACACTTAGTAAGGTCAATAAGATCGAGGAATATAATACATTTATACATGTTTAGAGAAGTCAACGGGGCCAGATGTACAGAGGTTGAATAAACCAGGATAACCCATGAGCTGCTGCACTTAATTGGGATTATCACAGGCAAGCAGGCAAAAGAAACAAATATGATCACACTTAATCACAACCTCAAGCAACCTAATACACAATGGACTCCTGGAAGAAACTGTCAACTTAGCATGCATCGTAAGAAATGGGGTGACACATTATAAAAGTATGCAGCAAAAAGGCAGAAATAGAAATTACACTAGACCTGCAAATATTATTGTGGTTTTAACCATAAATTCTTAAAAATTTCTGTAAGTAGAGAGTATGGAAAATCTTTATGATACTGTATCAGTATGTCAGCTTCATCACATACCTGAGCTTATACAGTCTGTTTTTAAATGTTTCTTAGTTATGATTTTTGGTAAGGGCAAGGTCTTAGGTAGCTAGCAATAGTATCTCAAAATGGGGCTTTAGCCATTGCAACAACAAAAGGAAAGCCATTCTTACGGCTGGTATGACCTATACTTGGAGTGTGGGTCATTCAAAAACAAAAATTGTTATGGAAAGAACTTCTTAACTCATCAAGATACAGCAAAAGCACCCGAGCAACTGCTAATCTTCAATACTTAAAACTTGAAGTCACTTTCACTGGCAGTTTCATGAGTAAAAAGGGATGAGAAAAATCTAACAGAACTAGTAAATCCTCACCTGCATCAACCCTAAAGTTCACCTGGAGTAATGAAAAGATATAACCGAGAAACTACTACCGGTGTTTACAGGTCATACAGTTATCCCTCAAATTAAACAAACTATACAACTCTGACAATCAATGAAAGTCAACACTCTTTAGCTCAAAGTCAGAAGACAAAATGACAAAGAAACAATGAACCATCAAAGAAAATACAAAGGAGTGGAGTTAATTCCCCTGTTCATTAAGTTTTTCTAAATTAAAAATATCCAATCAGGCCGGGCCCGGTAGCTCACACCTGTAATCCTAGCACTCTGGGAGGCCGAGGTGGGCGGATTGTTTGAGCTCAGGAGTTCGAGACCAGCCTGAGCAAGAGCGAGACCCCGTCTCTACTAAAAATAGAAAGAGATTAATTGGACAACTAAAAATATATAGAAAAAATTAGCCAGGCATGGTGGCACATGCCTGTAGTCCCAGCTACTCGGGAGGCTGAGGCAGGAGGATCGCTTGAGTCCAGGAGTTTGAGGTTGCTGT
>CAUYSK010097386.1:0-10931 GCA_963575035.1 Avahi laniger | reverse complement strand
CATGCATTAAGCCTCCTATAAAGATGTTGTAATTCTATTAAGCTTCCCTAAGCTTTGTTTATATAAGTGATCCCAAACTACTATGCTTTGAAACATTTACTTCCATTCTTTGGAACTGGTACTTCCTGGACAGCCCACACTCTAATCTGAGCTTGAATGAGCTCCCTTTAAACAAATAAACAAACAAAAAATAGATGGTAATATTAATACATATCAATATCTACAGTATAAAATGATAAATCTATGTGGTGAATGAAGAAAATGCTAATGTTTCCAGTTTGGAATGCTTGTATTAAAATAAGTCATCAATTGCTCTTTTGTTAACCCTAAAAGAGGAAAACCTGCTAAGTGAGGGAAGAGATAGTTTAGTATTTGGGAGCAAGAGAGAATGTGAAAGGAATAAAATTACTGGGAAAATAGCCCAGAGTTAGAAACAGTTAATCTTTTTAAGAGAATAAAAATGAAACTCTATGGTGAATTAGTGAGGACCTCTAATAAAAAATTTACTGATCTAGGACTTCTCAAGAATGGAGGCAGGTAACCGAGATATGTTTAAAAGAATTTTGGTATTATGAAAGTAATGAACAAAGAAAATTTTTAAGAAAATATGTGCTAAATTTTGCACAATAATGATCTTGTTTTCATTAGGTTAATTTGAATTGTTTTCATTAGGTTAATTTGAATTGTAATTGATGTTCATTAAATTTACAAGTTTATTTCCCTTGTAAGGAACTTTTGGAAATATTATTAATTCTTCTTTCTACTTACTATTTTTTCATACTACTTATTCGAATATTCAGAGCATAAAAATACCTGAAGCTTATACACTTATTGTTTATTTAATAAAAGAAGTTCATTTAAATTCCAGAATTACTTTCAAACGTAAGCAATGTAGGTATTTCTCATTCGTAGAGATTGTCGAGCCTACAGGCTTTGACTCATTAGCTTCAGGACTACTTAGATCCTCATGTATATAAAGGACAACTTTGATTACATGGGTAAAACTAAAACTCAGGTAAGAAACAAAAAAAGCAATAATTAGGTCATATACAAATCCATGGATGGGAAGAGCTGAGACTAACTGAAGCAAGCACTTGAACATTTTGCACCTTTTTTTGTGTGGAGATTTTGTGCTCATTTGTTATACATGGGCTTCATCCATACAGTAGTTTGGAGAGCTTTGGACAGTGATGGGCTCACATATTTCTGGATTCTCATATAAAGAAGAATTTTCTTCTCTCAGTTCCAGTCTGAAAATGCTGAAGGGTTATTTTGAATGTCTCGGCTTGGGTCCCACTTGCACCCTTAAACCAAGCACTGCAGTCCATGAGATGGGGTCAATCTCATGAGTATCACATAATGAATGAAAGTAGAGAGAGGAAAGATATATACTTAAAGATTGTCTGAGAAGGGGAGGTTATCAGGGTCAGAGGCATTGCTGGAATCTCTGTGAGCCAGGCAGCTTCTCCATGTTATTTATTTTTTATTTTTTCATATACATTATAACTACTGATATTTCCTGTACTGAAAATTCTACTTTCTAAAATGTGTTCTTTTTTATTTTATTACAAATTTTTTATGAGGGTACAAACGTTTGGGTTACATCTATTGCATTTGCACAGCTCAAGTCAGAGCCACAAGTGCGCCCCTCCCAGACCGTGCGTACCACACCCGTTAGGTGTGAATTTATCCATCCCCTCCTCCCCGGTCCCAGCTGCCCGATCCCCAATGAATGTTACTTCCATTTGTGCACATACCGTTGACCAATTAGTAGCAATTTATTTCTATTAGTCAGTGCTTTTCTCCCTCACCAGATGAAGGTTCCAGAAGTTAGAGTGCTATTTTCTCCTGTAGCTGATATTTTCTTTGAATGTTTACCCCTTCCTAACTGGCTTGAATCTAGACTTAGTCTTCTGGTACTTGATAATCTGAAACTAAATTCTTTTGTAGTAGGTGTTTGTACTTGCCGTTTGTGTAGGTAAGGATGAAACTGTGAGCTCTTTCAGAGGGCAAATTATAAATATTTATTTATGATTATTCCTATAGTATAGCAGAAGCTGAATAAATATTTCCTTAAATGAAGTGTAGCACAAGGAGGGATAAAGTTAAGTTTGGGGGAGCTATTGATTATATAAGTAATGGTCAAACGCCGAAGAAGGGAAATGTGAAGTCCAAATTTTTTTTTAACCTTTCATCAGTGCTTATAAACTTACATTTAGCTTCAGATATCTGCAGGATAGGCTATATTCCTATCCATTCTGACGACTTTGTACCTGACGGTGACAGTGTTTGAGAGTCGGAGGTAAATGATATCCACATTTATCAAAGACTTCCGGGGGGATAGAGACCACCTTGAGGAGAATGTTTTGAAATATCTCCCCCCCTACACAAATAATTCTGAGAGTACTCCTTTTCACCCTTGAGAAACATTGCCAATGGCTCTTAATTGGGTTCAATGAGAGCTTTGCCTTTATTACATTTGGCTGTCATCCGTAATGAAGTGCAGATGATGAAACTCAATAAACAGAGAATTTGCTAAAATCAGAAACTTGGATATCACCCTTGATTCCTTTTTCCTCATACCTCCCCAACCCATAGCCAGGAGCTAATCAAGTCCATCTCAGTCCCACGTCCTAAATACTCTGTCCATGGAGTCTGCTCCCAATCTCTGGTGACACTATCCTTGGGGCTGCCATCAGCTCTCGCTTAAGCACTAGAGCATCCTATCTGCCTATCGCTATATCTCCAGGCTTGGCCTCCCCATTTGCTGCTGCCAGAATGACCTTTCTGAAACTCATATCCAGTTATGTCATTCCCTAAGTAAGACCTTCCAGAGAAGCTCCACATTGCCCTCAGATTCAACATCTTTAAATGGGTTTATGTTCTCTTCCTATTCTAGCTCTCTTATCCCTCACTTCCTCCCTGTCCATTTCTTTCTTTCACATGTTATATTCCAGCCATACTGAGCTCCTTCAAATTGCACGAAAACTTTTCTCCTCGCAAACATTTTGCCCAAGCTATTTCTTTTTTCTAAAACACTCCTCCCTCTTTCCCTGGGCTAATCTCTATTCATCTTTCAGGTCTCAGCGCCAGGCCATTTTCTCTAGATCTGGGCTGTGTCCCTTATATGTGCATTTCTCCTTTACAGCATCAGTCACTCTATGTTTTGATTATCCTTTTATATTTTATCTTTCACTACATTTTAATATCAATGAGTATATTGACTACGCCAGTATCATTTATTTCTACTCCTCTTATTTTAAACATATCATTGAACTTTGAACACATCCTGCAACTATTGTTTTCTGGGAATTTTCTCCTAATCAATGTAAATAAAATTGACTCACTCCAAGACCTACTGCCAGTTATGGGAGTAGAAAATTTTAGCTCTCTTACGTGGGTAGGAAATATTTGAAGCCATCACACCACAGTCCTTTCTGAAATTGAACCTCAAAGATGAGTGGGAGTTTGTCATGATGTCATCAGTTAAAAAAGTAGAAGAGTTAAACTCTGAATCTAGGCAGACGGGTCTCCACACTTCAGCAATGGGAAGGTGGGTTCATAACCCAGGTTTTCTGACTATGTCTACTACATTTCATGAGTTGTCCAGAAAGGATAATTTTGGGATGCATTGTGAGTTCAGTGGTGTGTTTGAAATCAGATATATAGAAATGAGTAATACTGGCATAGTCAACATGCTCATCGCCAGACAATATTAGTAATTGAGAAAAGACTTATTAATGAAATATTCTAACATTTAATATTCTAGCATTTAGTCTGGCCATCAACACCTGCTTTGCATCTTATTTTTTCAATGCATCCTTTAAACAAGTGATCTGCTGACAGTCAAGGACTGAAGTGAGATAAAGTTGATTTTTCCATTCAGTTATCTTCCATTTGGTGCCTGGTATCTTTGACTAAAATTTCTGATCAGAATATATGTACCTTGTTGCCCAGTATTTTTATGGAGTTCCTAGTTGTCTTTCATCCAGAATGACTCTCCAAATTCCACATGTATTTCCTACACTAATCTGTGAGACCTGCAAAATTCATGCCTTCCCTCAGCCTTCTCAGTCCAATTTTTCATAATTCATAATCACACACTAGGTGCTGACAGTGTGCTAGTTAGCTCCTAGAGGGCAAAGCTGATGTCTAATTCAGTCTAAAATATTTAGAAGCATCTGATGTTGACAACAGGTGAGGCTCACACCTAAGAATATTTACAATAAAGATGTTAGAGTTTGTGAATAAGCAAAGCACTTATTCACAGTTGGGAATTTTACATGTTTAATATTGGATCTAAAAATATTAATGCAAAAATTTATTTTTAACTGTAATATATGGGCAAAAAAATCAACTCATTACCCGGACTAATTAACAGGGAAATGCACTTATGCTCAATGTAAATTTTACATTTTATTAATATTCCCTGTGTCTGCTTGCAGTGACCAGGACAATGTATTGTCAGGTAATCTCTTTTTATTGTTGTGAAAGGAAACAATTTTAAAAACAGTTTTTGACTTCTGTTTCCATTAATACACTTCTAACTATTCCCCAGTCCGTTGACATTACAATGGTAAATGAAAGGAAAATTTAGCTGCTGTCATTAATTCTCCATCTCACAAAAGGTAGCTGTCTACCTTCTAAATTATCTGTGCTTCTTGTACAGTGAATGGAAGAAAATTATTAACCTGGAGTCTTCCCAGAGAATACTTTCCATTGTATAAAAGCTCCTAGGGTTTAAAATGGTACCAATGTATCCACCTACTCAGGAATGCTAAAAAAAAAAAAAGAAAAAAGAAAATGATACCAATGTAAAATTGAACAATCTAAGAACATTGAGGATTCCAGAATTAGGTACAGGTAAGCATATTGCCTTAAGAAGGTTTAGTAACCCCAGAATTTTATTTATTGGTAAGTAATAGATTATTATTCTAATATTAATATTTTATTTACTTAGAAAAAATAGATGTTCTCCCAAATAAATATAAAAAATATAGGTAACTTTGTTTATATAGAATAATTATGATAACATAGTAGTACTGTTAAGGGATTGAAACAAAAAAGAATCTAGCACTCAGTATTTCATTAAAAACTTAACACACTGTAATAATTATAAAGAGCTAAGAAATGTCCTTATCAGAAGAAATACCAATGTCACTATCAATCATTCTTTACTAAAATAACCAATGTAAATTATAATTTTCTTTGGGATTTGTAAATAAAAATGTTGGTGGATACGGAGAATAATGAATCAAAATTCGAAATTTATAAGTTTATAATCTAGGATATTCTACAAGTACACATATAACAGTTATATGAAAATTGTAAAAAAAAAATAGAGATATATGGTAATATTGGGCCTTGCTCTGAGGGGAAAATTCAATTCAGTTGGTCAGAAGAGAGATTATAAAACATTCCTTCCCAGCCTGGGTTGTGATGATATAAAAAACTCATACAATTTTAAGAAATAGAAATGAAAAAAACAATAGGCTAAATGCAAACTAAACAGAGGGCACAGCTTGAGAAAAGACAGAGTGTGGGGAATTGTAAGGCACAAAATGGGGTAATTAGTAGTTTTGTTGATATAAAAAATATGCTGTGAAATAATAGGATAAAGTGTGGGAATATCCGCTGTTTGGTTCACCAGTCCTGTGGAATATTTTCAGCATAGAAATAATATTATTGACATTGCATACTTTTCCTTACTAAAATTTGTCACATTATATGTAGAAGTTTGTTTTTTATTTTAATAAAGTAACAGACTTATAATGGAAATCACTGGGATAATAGAATTCCTGTTTAGAGAAAATTAGTGTTTAGAGAAATTTAAGTTTTGAAATAAAAAATGTACATGTTCATAACAAATATCCTTAGTTTTATGTTTTCAGTCTATCTGTGTGTGTGTACATAAGAGTGTGTATGTATTTTTGGATTATAGGGGAAAATTTATGTGTTTTTGTTTGTCAAATTAAAATGTAAAATACCTAAATTTTAAATATTTGAATGTTTTCAACCATAACATTAACAGTAATCAGTATATTTTGAGTAATAAAAGGACTAATTAAAACAAATGAGTGAGATATATTCATTGTGATTATTCAGCTTTTGGGAAGATATCAATAACACAATATATGATGGCTGCTGAATTCAATATGGGAGGTACAGATCAGAATTTCGCAAATAGAACATACTAAACAGATGTATTGTCTTCCAGGTGTAAGGTTTATAGAAGAAAAGATTATTTCCAATCTCATTTCACTTGTAATTGAACAATTCCCTGTGAAGATAAATTTTCACTAAATTGCATCATGACATTTTCATGGCTTCAGTTTCCTTTAATGCTGTCTCAAGTAAGTGCATGAAATATTCTGAAGTATTCATCTCTGGGAAGCCAAGATTTTATGTCAAATTTCAATAGGTTAGAAATATCAAGAATAAAATTAACCTCGAATTAAACAAAATCTCCTGGTACAATGCTTGTTCCAAACAGTAAATAAATCAGCATTTAACACAAACCCTGTGAATTGCACGCCTTCAGTCTGTGCAAACATCTCCAATATGGTAGGATCTGGTGGAGCAAGAATACATGAGCAGACATAATCCAGGAACTTTATTTTCTCAGGTTTCATGGAAAGATAAATCTTATCATTTTTTCTGATGTAATCTATTAGAGTAGTAAACTATAAGTTTAATCAACACTTTCATTTCCGGTCAAATCCAGTATAATCATTCTTCTTTGATGATGCCAACAGAATATTGTGTGGAATAAAGTTTTGCCGTTGTTGTTGTTTCCATTATAATACCTACTGAATATTTTACTGAAAAAGAAAAGTGCTTGTTTTGTTTGATTGTCTGTTTGTGTGTGTGTGTCTTTTTGGCAATTCAGCAAAGCCAGAAAGGATAAAAATATCTGCTTAATCTCTCTAAGATAAAAATTTAAGAGTCAAATATCAAAAATCCCTCATACTATTAAGCACTGAATAAATAATAGTTGATTAACATTAACTCAGATCTCCCTACTCTGTTTTGTTCTACAAACTTCTCTAACCACACTCTTCATTATTTTAATCAAATAACTCAGTGCCTTCTAGTTCCCAAATATCTTCATCTAAACACCTCTGAAAATTTTACTTAGGTTAATGGAGTCTCTTTCAAGGTTCTACCTTACACAAATATGAAGTTTTCTTCCTCTATTACCACATAAAAATCAATTTCCTTCTTTTCACATATAAGAATCATTTTATTCTTTACAGGTTAAAAAAAAAAATCTTTTCATTTTGGTCACGTCACTCACAGTTCCCTGTACAAGATTGACTTTTTGTAGATTACAGGGGTCAGGTCTCTTTAACTCACTTTGTACAGCATCTGACCGTGATAGAAGCAGATATGTACTTCATAAATGTGTGATTCTGATGGCAACAACTGTTAGCAGAGGCTGGTGTTATTAATAATTCAGAGAACCAGAAAAATCTGGGAAGCCTAGCAGTTAATGGGAAAGAAAAAGCGTATATTTTTTATGGATCCCAAGTGAAGGAACCATTAGCATACTAAGCTTATAAAAGTCAGGGCCTATACCCATAACAAGGTAATAACATAACAGCATAAGTATAGAAAACTTTCCTTAGGTTAATTTTATAAGTATTGAAGGAAAGTCTTCTCTGAGATCTTAGATTGTTCTGTCTTATCAGTACATCCGTGCACTTGAGTGGCTTGGGTAACAGAGATCTGAAAAATGACAAAAGATCTCTCAAGCTTTTTTTTTTTTTATTTACCACTGAAATCTAGAAACATCTGTTAAATTTCTAAGATTTAAAAGAAAGTTGAATTAGCTAATTCAATTTGAATTTATCATTTTCCCCCATGTTTATATATGAGGTTTATTTAGCGATTTGTTTACTTTTGTGTTTAACGTAAAAATAGAAACTCTTTGTCCTTTTCTTTTCCTACTTCCATCACTGCTCCTTCTTCCCTGTGCTCCTCCCTTCTGCCATCTTACTTTCCTTCCTCACTATCTTCCTATGGCTTTAAAAAATATTTTAAACTTGTTTGACATATTGTGGCAGTTTTCAAACTTTTCTTACAAATATTTTTACTTAGCAGTTGACACAAATGCTAAGCAATACACCAAAAGTCGGTGTCATACAACAATGAGCTTTTGGCTCCTGCTTACGGGTATGGGGGCACCTGAATGGGTCTACTCTAGACAGGCAGTCTGCAGTTCATCAGGGATGGCTCAGGCTGTATGTTGAGGTCACGTTGGCTTTTCTACTCTGGGGCTCAGGTAGAAAGAGCAGCAGCTAGCCCAGGAATGTTCTTCTCCTGACAAATTGGCAGCGCTCAGGAGTTGAGCCAAACCTCGGGGGTACATTTAACCTTGTACTTGTGTCATAGCCACTAAAGTTCTATTGGCCGATGCAAGTATATATGTTGAAATTATATCACGGAAGAAATATAATCACTAAAAGTAGTTATATGTGTTTTACAGTGTTTCCTCCTTATCAGTTTTTAGTAGATTTTGTCTAAGTTTTGATAATCAGCCATGCCATTAAGCCAAATTAAAGCAAAGAAATATGTTGTCGATGCAACCACTTCCTTTCATTTAGATGGACTCCTTCCCCAGATGCACCAAGCATTATGATTATGATATGTTTTCAATATGGCGTCATTAATTAAACAAATATTATCAAGGGGATACTTTTAGTCCGATACTGGATTAAGTACAGGAAAGCAACAAGGAATAAGATGCTATTAATGCTTTCAAGGTACTCATCACTGAACAATGAAATCGCGTAAACCATTGTGCAGAGCAGTTAGTGTTATATCACAGAAGAGTGTCATGATCTTGAGAGCATAGTGGAGAATGAGAATATCAGATAAATTATGCAACTTTAAAGAACGCAGAAAAAAGATTAGAGTGAATAATCAACGTTTTGCTATTATCTTTCAAAGGTAAAATTTATCTTCCATGATTGGAGAAAAATAGAAATACCAGGAAGTCTTAGTTACCCATGGACTCATGTTCTCTATGTCAGTTACTGACAAGGAAGCCTATCCATTTGCCACAGGATACGGAAGGTGTCTTCGTGCAGATATGTTACATGGGTATGGACAGCTGCTTTCACTCCAGTCCTAGCAAGATATGGCACCCTACATAACTAATCCTGTTATCATCTTATTATACAAAAAAGAACCATACCGTAATGAATTAATATTTACTTAGCTATGGTTTATAAACTACATGTTTTATTTAAAAAGGGGAAAGAATATTTTAGGCAATAATATTGACCATAGAGTCAGTGCAATCTCCAGCTAGAAACAACTAGAAATGCAGACAGAATATAACAAAAATCCTAGCAGTGGACACAGAGCCCTACTTACTCTTCTATCCATGTTCTATCCTCTCTGCTACCTTTCTCTGATCTCATCCCTCACTTCCCTCCCCTTTGCTTATTCTGCTCAGCCACTAGCTAGAACACCTTCCTTACCGTTCTTTGAACATTCCAGCCACACCCCAGCCTGAAGACTTTTGCAAAGACTGTGCTTTGCTGGATACACTCCTCCCCCAGATACGAATATGGCAATTCACCTGTCTTTATTATGTCCCCATTCAAATGTCAACATATTAACAAGAACTATTATGGCCAGGGCAAATGATTAGAATTACAATATGCCCAGCCAATTTTTTATAACACTTACCATCTTCTACTATGGTTGATAATTCCCTTATTTATAAGGTTATTCCTATTGCATGTTTCCCTGAGCTATAATGTAAAACTATAGCATAACCAGAGGGGGAGGCATCTTTTTGTGTGGTGGTGGTGGTGATAGTCAACTAGTATACTCTAAGTGTGCGGTATATATGTGAGGACTCTATTTATTAAATGAGTGATTGTTTGATGAATGAATGAATGATTTTTTTAAATACATTGTCAAACTCCTAGGAAAGGAAACCTGCTGGTGCGACAATTACAGAGGTTGTTTGAAACTGGAGATGGCAAATTTGTGCTGAAGATCTGGGTGCATGGTGGGAATGAGGAGTTGTGATCTTAACACAGAAAGTTTTCTTACCTTAAGAGCTATGTAGAGGTCAGAAGACTGGTAGTTCTCAAAAGACACCTGCACTCGAATGCTTATTGCAGCACAATTCACAATTGCAAAGATGTGGAATCAACCGAAGTGCCCATAAATTCATGAGTGGATTAATAAAATGTGGTGTATATATATATATATATACCATGGAGTGCTACTAAGCCATAAAAGAGATGAATTAATGCCTTTTGCAATAACTTGAATGGAACTGGAGAACATTCACCTAAGTTAAATATCTCAAGAATGGAAAAACAAATCCCGCATGTATTCATTATTAAATTAGAATTAACCAGTGAGCACACATGTGCACGGAGGGAAGTAAAACTAAGTGAAAACCAATCAGGGGAGAGGGGGAAGGAGAGCAGGAGCAAAAACCTACCCACTGGGTACAACGAACACTATTTGGGTGATGGACACACCTATATCCATGACTCAAGCATTACAAAAGCAATCCATGTAACCAAAAACATTTCGACCCCCTTGTTATTTCAAAATAAAAATAAATAAGTAAATAAATAAAAATAGTAGATACATAGAAGCAGAAAAAAATACAAAGATTGGATTAAGATTTTTATATAAAGAAAATATGGATCAGAACATATGAAAGAGAGTAAAAGTAGCTGTCAAGGAATTTGGTAAAAACAAACAAATCCACTTTGGAAAGAGATTGGTATGCTTGGTCTGCTATAACACAAAACCACAATCTGTGTGGTTTAATTGACATAAATAAATTTCTCACAGTTCTGGAAGTTGGAAGTCAGAGATCAGGGTAAAAGATCAGTGTGGTTGGGTCCTGGTGAGGGCTCTCTTCCTGTCTTTCAGACAGCTACCACCTTACC
>CAUYSK010097382.1:0-18337 GCA_963575035.1 Avahi laniger | reverse complement strand
CAGCAGGGAATATGAACAAATGCTTGACAATTTTTTTTTTTTGAGACAGAGTCTCATTCTTTTGCCCGGGCTAGAGTGCTGTGGCGTTAGCCTAGCTCACAGCAACCTCAGGCTCCTGGGCTGAAGTGATCCTCCTGCCTCAGCCTCCCGAGTAGCTGGGACTACAGGCATGTGCCACCATGCTTGACTAAATTTTTCTATATGTTTTTAGTTGTCCAGATAATTTCTTTCTATTTTTAGTAGAGACGGGGTCTCACTCTTGCTCAGGCTGGTCTCGAACTCCTGAGCTCAAACAATCCGCCCGCCTCGGCCTCCCAGAGAGCTAGGATTACAGGCGTGAGCCACTGCGCCCGGCCCAATGCTTGACATTTTGAGAGAGCACATTTAGCAGTTAATGCCTTTCTATGGTTCTCAAATAAAAATTTTAGATGTAGAAGTTGCTTCTGTTGCCTGCAATCCAAATCCATTAAATTCATTCCCTGAGCTTTTAGGCACTTAAAGTTATCTTGAACATTTGTGATACAATTCTTGTAAGGGGATAAAGCAAACCATTTTGAAAACAGGCAAAAGCTGTCTAAACCAATATCTACTTCTAATGTGAGCTGGTACAATGAAATGCTGTCTCCATATCACTCATTGGGTCAGAGGAAAATATCACGGCTAGAGCTAACTTGGTACAGAATGGAATTTATCTAAGACGTATTATCTTTGAATACTCCAATTGTTATCTGCCAGCAAGAAGGTCACAGGAGAACATAGGACAGCACTAAATAAGGCAAGTGAAAGCCCATTATATCCTAAACATTTTTCTAATGTGTCATTTAAAAGTTTCTTCAAATATTCTTGTCCTTTATTTGTTTAAAAATGCAAAAAAATGTGCATATGTATCATATTCTCAGAAAGGCTGTGTGGCATATTAGTGATATAACGTGGAAAACTTTTAGCTCCAAAAAGGCCAAACTCAAAGGCCTATGAGAGTCAAGTTGATAATGTAGGTAATGCAAGCAGGTGTGTATAATAATCATGGGAAGAGCCTTTGCTATCACAAGTAAATATTCTCTATCTCTAGTTTTCTTGAAATGAATAGCATTCTCAGTCTTTTTTTCACCCACTTTTAAAAATTTTTATTTTTTAGTCAGGCATGATGGCATGTACCTGTAGTCCCAACTACTCAGGAGCCTCAGGAGTTTTCGACCACCCTGGGCACCATAGTGAGATGCCACATCTAAAATAAATAAATACATAAATAAAAATTTATTTTTATTTCTCAAGTAATTGCATGTATTTATGAGGTACAATGTGAAGTTTTGATATATGTATACACTGTGGAATGATTAAATCAAGCTAATTAACATACCCATCACCTCACCTACTTATTTATTGTGGTGACGATGTTTAAAATCTACTCTTTTAGCAAGATATATTTCAGTTTTCGTGTTACTGTAAGAATGCAACAACAATAACAGCACAATAAAAACTAATATTCTGTGGTGTACGTGTGGGGAGTCATACAAAAGGGAGTGGTAGGAACCCTGGCGAACAAGGATAAGGAAGCTGCTACTCAGCTCCAGCCAGTCATTTCCTCAAGGGCTTGCAGGAATGTAGGCTTGATGTGTTCAAACGTCATTTTTTCAAGATAAGCCAGGGAGCTGTATTTATATATGAGAGCTTGCAAGTTTTAGATGTTAGCAACTATTTAAAAAATTAAACATTATGTGGACAAAATTGTGTTCCTCAATTCACCAATTTTACCCTCTGTTGTAAACTAATATTAATTGAAGGAATAAGCTAAAATCCAAAGATTAAAGACAGACATGATTAATATTTCACAATCATCTTTAGATGAACAAAAAGGCCAATTAAAATTTTGAAGTAGAAAAAGAAAAGGAATGAAATTAAGAGCAGAAATACAAAGAAGCTTACATTATTTGCTTTGTCTGGACACAGGGAGATTAGAAGAGTTTTTTTTTTATTGTCTGGGTTATTATGGAGGTTAACGAAAATGTTTACCAAAAAGTCAGAACTATCAAGGATGAATATAATATTCAATGATAAAAATGGGGACACTCTGCACTCTGGTCAGCCCCCAAGATTCTTCCTAAAATATTTAATAAGAACAGCTCTCAGTTTTGGCCTGCAATTCTAATATCACTTCCTCATGTTGTACAGGGATTCTCAGTTTATATGGACACTAGTTGGATGACCACAGTACCTTTTTGGCAAGCAGTAGCAATATGCATTTCATAGATCAAGAAATCAAGGGCATAAAACATGTTACAGAGAAAAGACTAGGAATAAGTAGGCTTTTATTCATGCAAATCTCAGTTGCAAGTTCACATAGCGAAGGCGGAAATGTCAACGAGATGTCTAGAATACAGAATGTCAGCACTTGGCTTTGCTGAGCCTTGAATACTATTTTTAAAATCCTATTAATGTGAAAGATTCAGGACGCCTTTTAACCTCATTTACAAAGTTTTATCTGCTAATTCACAGACAGTGTTTACAAAGAAACCTATTTGTCATTTGATACTGAAAAAATACCCACCAGTGCAGAAATCTCATTGTCAAAACCAGGCAGAAAGAATATATAAAACATAATTTCCCACTGAATGATTTTTCTCAAAATTAAATATTTTTATTTGAATGCAATCGCCAACATAAGATGAAATGACAGTGTATTTACTGAGAGGTAATATAAATTCAAACCAAACAAACTGAGAACAAAATTAAATTGCCTTCATTCCTATTCAGGAAATGTTTGACCCCAAAATCCCCAGTCCCAGTATAAATACTCTCTATTACATTTTCAAAGTAAATATGGATGAATACAAAGGAATTCTTGTTCTCCTGTTGAGATGATCCGTTTTCACTCACTGGGAAAAGAAATAATTAGACAGAAGGCATGAATACAAAGTGTCATTTTAAGGTGAAGAGGTAAATGGTTACATGGAAAGGCAATAGATTTTCTACTTGAAAAGATGAACTTACACATTGAGCAACAAATTGAGAGTTCTGATTTAATTATCTTTTATAGTGGTGTCCAAGTTTACTCACCATGCACTCAGATGTACAAAACTGTGTAGGGCTTTTATATCTCGTCTGTATAACCTGTCTGATTATCCTCATTGGCTCCATCTATACTTGTACTCTTTGTCTGTCTTTTGCATAGCACAATCTCTCAGGTTGCCCTCCACCCAACCATTTTCCATCATGAAGTTTTGGGCACATGGGTGGTTTTGGGATGGGGAGGCAAGGGGCAGTGGTAGCTTGCTTGTCCCTGTGGCACCAGGTTGCTCCCTGCACTGGTGATTACTGAGGTGAGATGGATTTTGGCTGTGACCTTTTTGCTTTGTCTCCAGCCCTTTCAGCAGCACAGTATTTTTACAGTCAATAAATTATATCTTTATTGTCATCTATGCATATATATGATATTTTATCACATGTACAAATAAATGGAAAATAATGAAAAAAGAAATAGATTATTTAAGTAGCAAAAATCCCTCCTAGCAAGATTTTTAAAGGAGAATATCAAATAAACTGTAGAAAGTGTCTGGAACATACCTAGGCCTTTAAGAAATATTAGAAATATTAGTCTCAGAGTCTTTCTTTTTATAAATGAAGGGATTTAATGTAAAATAAATAGCATAACTGTATTAAAGAGCAAGGACACGGGGAGCACTGTAGGAGGGGAAGGGCATGCCTTTAACCCACACTTGGATGAGGCAAAGACATAAAGTGTAACCATAATGTTTGTACCCTCACAATACCCTGAAATAAAAAAAAAGACATGCAATGTACACACATTTATGTAATTTATGAGCTTTGGTGCTATATTTTTTTGTTGTAGTATATGCTTCCTGTTGGAGTTTGGAGAAGGAAAGGATATTTGTGCCATTTCTTTTTATTATTTAATGAGTTATCCTGTTTCTTTACTCTTCATTTTAACATTAGAGAAACACACACTCTACACATGTAGAAAGGAATTGTAGTTGTCTTTCTCTAAGTGAACACGTCCCGTAGGCAGTTGGAAATGAGAGTCTGGGCATCAGAGAGAAGAGTGGGATGGACAAATGGACTTGAGCTGACAGTGCCCCCCAAATACGTACTGAATGAATGAATGATTGTGAGACTCAGCTTTGGAAGTCATTATGAACAAATGAAACTGAACATATACTTTCAGTTTTTTCTCTCCATATGTAATTTTTCAAATATATTGGAGACTATTCATTTCATAATGTCTTTTTCTGTCTTTGCAAAAATTGCTATCTTTCCATTGCAGCAAAGATAGGATAGTGAGATAATTGCCACCTGCTGGTCAAAGCCAGAACTACATCTCTGAATCTCTGGGAGATAGCTCTGTAAGGATTTGAGGATGGAGGGGCTTTTAACCTGACCCACCAAACGGGGCTTACTGGAGGCTTGAATGACACAAGCAGCCCTTCCTGCAGAATCAGTTGCTGCCTGGCTCTCTGAGCTCCTGACAGGAAGTTCCATCCCTGTCTCAGATGAAGAGAAAGCCGCCAGTGTGAGTGTCTCTGAGGCAGTTGACATCTCTGTGTATGTGTGTGTGTGTGTGTGTGTGTCTGTGTCTGTGTGTGTCTGTTTTGTACTTTGTGTCACATGCTTTTAGACACATTTGCTTTATAATATGTACTTACTCCTACTCATGAGAGTATTATCAACAATAAATAGGACAGATCATATTGTACATACAGTGTGTAATCTGCCTTTCTAAAAAATTTAACCATTAACTGTGAATTCTTTTTTTAAATAAATTTTATTATATATATTTAAGGTATACAACATATTATTATATATCTATATCTATCTGTCTATCATCTATATACACTAAAATGGTCTATAGTGGAACAAATTAACATATCCATCATCTCACATAGTTACCCATTTTTCCCTTTGTGGCAAGAGCAACTATTATCTACTAATTTACCAAATATCCTGAATATAACACACTATTATTTACTATAGCCCCTAAATCTTTTGACTTGGTCATCCACATATTTGCTACTTTGCATCCTCTGACCTACATCTCCCCATTTCCTCCCCCAACTCCAACTCTGATAATCACTATGTTATTTTCTCTCTATATATATTTGATCTTTTTAAAAAATATTCTACATCTAACTGACATCATGCAATATTTGTCTTTCTGTGTCTGGCTTATTTCACTTAGCATAATGTCCTTCCGGTCTATCCATGTCGTAAACAGCAAGATCTCCCTTTTTTAAAGGCTGAATAACATTCCTTTGTATGTGTGTGTGTTTGTGTGTGTATAACTGTGCATTCCTTTATAGGCCAGTAGACTTATACAAAATCAATTTGTGAAATCAGTTCAAAACAAGTTTTTTCCTGTTTTCAAAAATTTATCACAGTTGCTTTCCTAAATTACTAAACTAATGTATGTTTTTAATTGAAAGAAATAAAACAATAAAGACATGTTTATGTGGAAAATGAAATGATCCTGTATCTACCTCCTTTCCTCCCGCTTAGATAGCCTTTGTTAATGGCGTAGAGCATATTCTGAAGATGGTTTTATCTCTGTAGAGAGAAAATGTTTGTGAGAATATATTATATGGAAACATATATGTATAAAATACTTGAAAATGCACAATATATGTGAGTACATGCCCTGAGATCAATTTTTGTGTCCCCCCAAATCTATATTTTGAAGCCTCAGCCCCCAAGGTGATGGTATTTGGAAATAGGGCTTTTTGAAGTTACTTAAGTTTAGATTAGGCCATGAGGGTGGGCCCCTAATGATGGGATTAGTGCCTCTCTCTTCCCTATAAGAAGAGAGAGAGAGAAAAAGAGAGAGAGATCTGTCTTCATGAGCACACACTGAGGAAGGTCAACGTTAGCACACAGCAAGAAGGTGGCTGTCTGTAACCCATGAAGAGAGCCCTCACTAGACACCAAATCAGCTGGCACCTTGATCTTGGACTTCCCAGCCTCCAGAACTATGAGAAACAAATTTCTGTAGTTTAAGCCACCCAGTTTATGGTATTTTGTTATAGCACGTCAAATAGACTAAGACAGTATGTATGTACATACACTTTTAGTACAAATGGTATGACTGCAAACCTTATCATGCAATTTAACCTTTTTAGCTGAGGATAAAGTTACCTGGAATTTTGTGTATTCATTGTTGTTCGATATCTTCTCATAAGTTTAATTGCATTCCTATAATTTTCTATGAGATTTTAAATTTTCATTTATTTGTTTCTCTCCTGGTGAAAGAGAGTTCCTGTTACATAAAGTATTTTCTGAGGTATATGTGGATAATTTTCTGTCTAATTTTTCATACATCTTTTAATTTTTAAATCTCATTGATTTTTATGGTGAAGAAATAAATACAGTTCATCGTAAAAGTTTTGAAGAATCACAGTAGTGCAGAGAGATTGCCACTTTATGGTAAGATTTGAAGTAGAAACCATTCAAGGCCCAGCAAGACAATGTAGTAGGAAAGGCTTGGGTTATAGAGTTCCTGGCCTGTGTTTTATAGAATCAGCACTGGGGATAATTTGTTTAGCCTCTAGAGTCTTTGGTTTTCTCATTTCTATTAATAATAAGGGATATTTATTATCTACCTTGAATTTGTTATCATGTTTATAAGAGATATAATATAAAGTTCCTTAGATATAATCCAAGCTTTGATAACTGAGAATTTCCTTCCTCTATGTCACTATCCTAATGTCTAAAAGCTGTGCTTTCATCTGAATTATTCACCACTTCAGGAACTGCCAATCCTCATGTCTATGCCTCCTAGTCCATGGAGCAGGATTTCCTTTCCACCATCATTATCTTCATCACTAAGTGGAGTTATCTAGTATGCACCCATGTGGGTGTGACACAGCTCAGGTACAATACCAGAAAAGTTTACAATTACCAGTTCTTAACCCCTGGAATCCCTTATCTACAATGGTGGCTGAGGGTATATTATGGGAAGGTCCAGTGGCTGAATCTCATTGTTGCCACTTAACTGGAAATGTGATTTATCCTTGACAAGCCTGGGGCTGATCATCAGTAAAATGGGAATAATGATGCTTTCTTCACAGAGTGATTTTGGAGAAATGAGAAATCCATGGAAGGTTTCAGTGGTTACTATCTCAGTCCTACCCTGCCGTCTCTGTCATGCAGCAGAGATGACTGTGTTAGAAACTAAATGGCATAACTATCAGAGAGAACAGTTAGGACCCTAAGGGTATCGGGAGAAATGTGTGCAGACTTTCTTGATGTATTAGCCATGGTAACTGTGCAGTATTGTAGGATGAGTTACCTGAGGGGTTTGGGAAGAAAATAGACAATCCTCATGCCATTTCCTAACATACTATGTTCTTTCCTGTCCTTGCTATTTTGCCTTTTATGTTGTAAGAGAAGAAAGACTGTAAGAGGTATAGGAGAAGGAGATGTCCTTTGAGTCTTGGAATGAAGAGCCAGTACAGGGAACCAATCCTAATAACAGGTCTACCAGACAGAAGGTTATAGTTGGGCAATCTGTGTCCTGATAGCAATCCCATCACTTCCCAGAAATAAAAGTCAAGTATCTATCTTTGTGGGTGCATATGAAAATATATGAAAAATACTATAACGGAATGCCCTGAAATGTTAACTATGTTTACCATGAGAGGGCAGGAATGCTGGTTATACTTTCTTCTCTGTATTTGACAGTATTTTCCACATGGTCTGAAATGAGTGTGGATTACCTTTAAAATAATATTAATATACAGAGCCTAGAATATATGCTTTATTTTTAACTGGTAAAGAGCACCACGTTCAGAGATGCAGTAGAAAAAACAGGCTCATTAGATGCCAACCCGGGTGAGTCAGGTGTGATCTGGGCAGTTACTTTAGATCCCTGTGCCTCAGGCTGTCTATCTCGGGAGCCTGTAGCTTAATCCCACAGGGCTCTCCAGGGTGGGGGACCTATGCTGTTCTATTGATCAGTGACTAATCCTCTCACGCTTTAGAGGGAGTGACATTGTGGCATCCAATATTTGAGTCTGTGGTCCCACCGCACACTATAACCCCGTTTTCTTGACCCCAAACCACATACCTCTGCCAGTACTCTCATCAAAATATGATTCTCTAGGTACTCTACAAAGGATAAGTAAGCACTGTTTTGTTTTGTTTGTTTTTGTTTTTATAATCTGCATTGGTTGTTCTCAAAGTGTGGTCCCCAGACCAGTCAGTATCACCTGGGAACTTGCTAGGAAGTGCTAATTCTTAGGCTCCATCGCAGACCTACTGTATCAGAAACTCTTGAGGTTGGTTCTAGCAATCTTTAAACAAGCCTCCGAGGTAATACTGATGCAAGCGAAAGTCTGAGAACCATATTCTACAAAACTTAAAAATAAAGTGCAGTAAATGAGAACCGTTAATTGCTGAGTTAAGGAATTAATCATGATCTTATTTCACATACTTTTTCATAACCTCCATTCAAAGTAAAATCTGTGCATTTTGCCAAATGAGTATTTTTTCACTGCAAAATAAAATTGAAATTGGGGGTCAGTGCCATCTGGTGACCTGATCCAGAATTGCAGTTGTGGCTATCACTTTTCATAATATTAATAGGAAGAGACCTAGGAAGGAGGGAGGAAGGGAAAGGAGGACTCTCCCTGTGGAAGTCCATATAACTTTCTGAAAGTTATATGGCAAAAGAAGCATTAAGCTTCCGCAGACACAGCCCATGAGCATTAACTCATGTGACAGAATGTTTCCTTTGGCCCCTTTCTCAAATTAAACACAGTTGAATGGACGTGTGTGTGATTATAAATATAAAGCTGTATGTAACCTCCTTTTTATGTTACAATGTATTTAACATATCTTAATGTCCAAAAATATATTTTTAGCATTGGTTTTGTAAATCAAACCACAACTAAGTATATCGTATGCTGTCATAATTTTATCCTATCTTGCCAATTAAAAATCAGTGTACTCTATGTGTTTTCCCAGCCCTAGAAAACACTGGAGACATACACATTTATAAGAGGCATTGTCTTGTATCTCCCCTCATACTATATGTCTTGTATCAAGATAATTGATTTGTAAATATTCTCCAGATATGTTTCTGTTGGCTTGTTTATATATATATATATATATTTTTTTTTTTGAGACAGAGTCTCACTCTCTTGCCCAGGCTAGAGTGCTGTGGCATCAGCCTAGCTCACAGCAACCTCAGACTCCTGGACTCAAGCGATCCTCCTGCCTCAGCCTCCCGAGTAACTGGGACTACAGGTATGTGCCACCATACCCGGTTATTTTTTCTATATATATATTTTTTTAGTTGTCCAGATCATTTCTTTCTATTTTTTAGTAGAGACAGGGTGTCGCTCTTGTTCAGACTGGTCTCGAACTCCTGACCTTGAGCGATTTGCCCGCTTCGACCTCCCAGAGTGCTAGGATTACAGGCCTGAGCCACCGCCCCCAGCCGGCTTGTTTATATTTTAAAATATGACAAACATTCTTATAAAAATATATGTTCTTCAAAAATCATGTGATCTTTGCATATGCTGGCTCCCCTTCCCTTCTACTATGAGTAGAAGCAGCCTGAGGCCCTCACCAGATGCAGATGCTGGCACCATGCTTCTTGTACAACCTGAAGAATGATGAACCAAATGAACCTGTTTTTGTAAATAAATTAGTCAGCCTCAGGTATTCCTTTATAGCAACACAAATGGACTATGACAATATCTTAATAAAATACAAAAATATTTATCCAAATATAAAAGTATATTCTTTTACAAACTTGTGATCACCTTCTATATACTGTATTGATATTTACCTGTTCCGCGTAGTATGAGAACTTGTTTGGCATTTCATCACATACCTTTGGGCATGTCTTCAAAGGTTTCATTGGGTATTTATGTAACTTTTTATGTGCATTCTCTGTTATAAACTTTGGCACATTTCTGTGTTGATTGAGAGATTAAAGATATTACAATACAGGTTGTAAATATTTTCTCCTAGCTTTTTATATATTATACTTTGTACTTTTAAATTTTGCTATACATATGGTGTTTAAATATATGCAGTCATATGTCACCCAATGATGAGGATACATTCTTAGAAATGAGTCATTAAGCTATTTTGTAATTGCAAAAACATCATAAAGTATACTAACACAAATTTAGATGGTATAGCCTACTACGCACCTAGGCTACACGCACGGTATAGCCTATTGCTCCTGGGCTACAAATCTTTACAGCATGTGACTGTACCGAATACTGTAGGCAATTGTAACACAGTAGTCAATATTTGTATATCTAAACATGTATAAACATAGAAAATGTACAGTAAAAATATGATATAAAAGATAAAAATGTTACATCTATATAGCGCAGCTCCATTATAATCTTATGGGGATCGCCGTCATATATGCCATCTGTTGTTGACCAAATAGTCATTAAGCAGCGAGAGAGAGTGAGAGAGAAGCAGTAAAGTTCATTGTTAAAGAGAAACCATAATCAATACACTTAGGTTTATTGATTGTCTACCAGATAACAGATCAGAAAAATAATGGCACTCTGTTTAATTAGAAGTTTTGTGTTCCTACGCATTAATTTACAAGGTTCTTTCTCTCAGGAAAGTTGCTTAATTTCTCATAACTCCTGTACCTTGTTCTGAATAATGTTAACAAAGAACAGTAACTGAAATAGCTGTAAGGATTAAATTAGATAAAGTGTAAAGTACCCATTGATTAAAGTCTTTGTGTAAATCTCAATAACCTTTTTGTAAGTCGTCTTCCAGAGAGAGCATCAAGTCTGCTTTCACATAAACCTTGCTTAACACCTCAGGGACCAGCTCGACTATGTGTTTCCTACACCCAGGCCTCCTGGCACAAGATTTCCATCTCTATAATCAATATCATGTTGAAGGGGTACCAATGTCGACACAATTTTAGGAGAGTTTAAAACAATCAATCCTTAAGCTTTGGGAGCCTATCATTCAAAAGAGAGGCTGATGAGTATATTGTGGGGAGGGAAAGAAAGAGAAGCCCACTCCTGCTCTTGACTTGATGTGTGACTCTGAAAAAGTATAGTGTTCCGTGGGCCTATCTTTGATCATCTGTAAAATGTGAATAACAATACCTTCTTCAGAGAGCTCTGGTAGACAGAAAAAGAGGAAACCTATAGAAATGTCTGGCACATTGTAAGACTTGGACAAGCGCTAGTACTGCCCAGCCTATCTCTTTTCATGAAAGAGATGTCTTGTAAATAAACAGCACATCTATCATAGAGAACATCTGGAAATGTAGTCACAAAAGAGAAACATACAGATATTTACCTAATGCATGAACTTTGGTGTTATTTTCGTGTTGTGGGATGAATTACGTGAGGAATTTTGGGAAAGAGAAGAAAATAATTTGCTTTTACTTCAGGTGATTTCCTGTCCCTTTATTTTCCTTCTAGTTTGATATTGAAGGAGGAGTTTCCAACTAAGCAAAAAAAAAGGTCATAAATGGGAACAAAGCAATATTGGTGTCCATGCTGGACCACAGGACTTTGGATGAATGCCTTCTCCTGTGCTGGCCTCAGCCCTAACACAGAATACTTAATACAGAAAAGTGGCTAGGGACATGGGATTTTTGGGGTGAGATATATTTGAATTTGACCTTGAGTTTCTTTAGTTGGGGAGCGCGTAATTTTGAGTAAGCAATTTCTTGTCTTTGAGTCTCACCTTTCCTCTTGTGCTAAATAATTGGGGTCATATCTGCCCCATAAGGTTGTAGTGAAGATAAATAGATCAAGACATTGAAAGCACTCAGAGCAATGCCCAGCACCTTCTAGTACTGAAAACATGTTTGCATCATTCATTGTGATTATTACTGCTCCTCCTAACCATGCAAAAGGAGAGTCATGGGGATGGGGTTGCATTGCCAGGTAATGTAATTCTTTGGTGGTACTACAATTTCATCATTGTTGGGAACAGACTGGTTGACATACAGATTAAAAGAAGACTATGGAAAGCTCACAAGCAGACCCAGATATATATCATTATTTAATATGAAACAGATGTGGCTTTTCTAATCAGTGCACTCAGATGCATGGTTCAAGAAATGGGACAAGTGCAGCTATAAAGGGTTCAAAAAAGTCAAAGTTCAATATTTACCCTATACCCAATGATTTAATATTAATTAAAAAGTCAACAAGACAGTAACAGCATAAAAACTGCATATATATCACAGTTCTATAAAATGTCAATGCAATATATGCATAATATATTTGCATTTATGCAAGCAAACAAAAAATAAGGGAATGAAACACTGAAAAATGTTAACAGTTTTTTGTTCACTGATGGTGGGATTGCTGGTTATTGATATTTTCATTTATGTGATTAACTGTATTTTAATCATTTGGTAAAATGAGTACATATTACATTTATGATAGAAAAAACTTCAGCCCCTAAAAGCTTTGTTTGTTATTTATCAAACTTACCAAATATACAAAATGTTATAGAGAGTTATAAAATAAACATTTGTGTACCTGCTACCCAGGTTAAGCAATAAACTTGACCAATGCTTTGAGTCCATTCCCCTAATCGTACCTTGTCCTTCCTTTACTCCTCAGATATAACTAATAACCAGAATGAAGTGTTCATACTCTCTATAAATTGCTTTATATGTTAACTTTGAATGAAAGCATCCTTAAAAATATATATGTACATATATATCATACCATAGGTGCCTTTAGACTCCATTTAATAATTTGAATTAACATCACATTTTTCATATATATATATTTATATATATAGCCTAATTCTTATGGCCCTAGGGCATTTATTTTCACTGCTATATAACGTTCCACATATACAAGAATGAAACACAAAGTATTTTTTGGACTGCTGCTGGTGGAAATTTTGGTTTTTCCTGCAGTTTTGTTATCACAAACAATGCTGAAATGAGCATTATTTTAGATGAGGCCAAGTGCCCACGTGTCAGATGTTCCCTAGTGTCTTACTACTCAAAGTATGATCCATGAAATAGCAGTTTCAGCATTACTTGGTGTGTCAGAGTTCTTCAGAGAAATGGAACCAATCTGTGTGTGTGTATGTGTGTATGTGTATATTTAAAGAATTGGCTCATGCTAATGTGGAGCCTGGAAAGTCCAAAATCGTCATGGAAGGGCACTAGGCTGAAGAACCAATGAAGAGCCGCAGTTCAAAGCTAAAGGCAGTCTGCTGGAAGAATTCCCTCTTCCCTCAGGAAAGGTCAGTCTTTTTTTTTTTCCCCCTGAAGGCCTTCAACTGATTGGATAAGGCCCACCCACGTTATGGAGGGTAATCTGCTTCACTCAAAGTCTCCTCATCTAAATGCTAATCTTGGTTTTGGAGAAAGATGGCTGACTAGAGACACTGGTTGCCAGATACTCTCAGAAAGAAGGAAAAATTTTAGATGAAAAAAATAGATTGGGTGTAATTTTGAGGGAAAAGTGTCAGAAGCTACCAGATATTCCCAAGGGAGAAGTTGCAGAGCAGAATAAGGAGTAAGGTATTGGCAGAGATCACCTCCTGAGAGGCTTGGAGCCTGGCAGAAAGGGTAAGTGGGAGTTTTGTTTCTCTTTCCCTCACACCTCTGGAAGTCAGCAGGCTCCTGAGCTGCTGCAGAGCTTTTCTACCTTCATGAGCCCAAAAGCTGCTGTCACCAGTGAACTGGGAACTATTTGAGGACAAAGCACCAGGCTTCCAGCCCTCTCAGGTCACTTCCCATCACCACAGACCCTAGCCTAGATGGCAGGTGCCACACAGCTTCTCCACCCATTGTGTGCCTTTATCCTTCCCCAGGGAGCTTCAGCCCTTCAATTTTCATGTTGCTCCTTCCCAAACAAACATTTCCCACCTCAGCCCAGACTACAGTGGGAACACGGGTGGTAGATCCTGGGGAATCTGTGTGATCCCAGAGCTCAGACATTCCAGGCATGCTGCCTTCCAGGGAGAAAGACAGAGACAATCAGAGTGCCAGCTCTTCTCCATTCAGACTCTTTTTCTCCTCCACCCCTCCCCTGTGCCCTGCTGATAAGGGGCTTGGGTGACCCAAGGGGCGATTGAGCTGAGACTCTCGGGAGCAGCTGGTTCCCCTCTATTGGTGTGATCACCACACCAAGGCTTCCACAGAGAGTGGGGCTCACACCTTTCCTCTTAAAGGCCTACAACAGACCAAGGGGTGCTCATACTGTGAGCTCCCTGTCTGCCATCTCCCCCCACCCCAGTGCTGCTCATCTGGCCACTCTTACAGAGCAGGGCACACCCTAAAGCAGAGGGGCAGCAATCCTGCTTGAGCACTCCACAGGCAATAAATGTGATTCACCGTATAAAAGGAGCAAAAACAAAGACCACATAATCATCTCAATAGATGCAGAAAAAGCATTTTACAAAATACAGCACCCTTGCATGATAAAAAACCTTCAATGAACTAGGCATAGAAGGAACATATCTCAAAATTATAAAAGCTGTGTATGAGAAACATACAGCCAACATCATACTGAATGGTGAAAAGTTGGAAGCATTTCCCCTAAGAACTGGAACAAGACAAGGGTGCCCATTGTCACCACTTCTATTCAACATGGTGTTGCAAGTCCTATCCAGAGCAATCAGACAAGAGAAAGAAATAAAGGGAATCTGAAGCAGGAAAGAGGAAGTCAAACTATTGCTTTTTGCTGATGATAGGATCTTATATGTAGAAAATCCAAAACATTCCACAATTAGACTCCTAGAATTGATAAATAAAATCAGCAATGGCTCAGGTTACAAAATCCATGTACACAAATCAGTAGCATTTCTATATACTAATAACAGTCAAGCTGAGAGTCAAATCAAAGACTCAATACCATCCACAATAGCTACAAAGAAAAATAAAATTCTTAGGAATATACTAAACCTAGGATGTGAAAGATCTCTACAAGGAGAACTATGAAACACTAATGAAAGAAATTGCAGAGTACACAAACAAATGGAAAAACATATCATACTCATAGATCAATAGACTCAACATTGTTAAAATGTCCATACTACCCAAAGTGATTTACAGATTCAATGCAATCCCCATCAAAATATCAATGTCATATTCCACAGATCTAGAAAAAAATAATTCTACTCTTTGTTTAGAACCAGAAAAGAGCCTGAATGGCCAAAAGATTCTTAAGCAAAAGGAACAAATCTGGAGGCACACATTACCAGACTTTCAAACTATATGACAAGGCTATAGTAACCAAAACAACATAGTATTTGTACAAAAATGGAGACACAGACCAAAGGAACAGAACAAAGAATCCAGATATAAAACTGTCTACCTACAACCAACTGATCAAAGCAAACAACAACATACACTGGAGAAGAAAAAACACTATTCAATAAATTGTGCTGGGAAAAATGGATAACCACATACAGAACAATGAAACAGGACCCCTATCTCTCACCACATACAAAAACTAATTCAAGATGGATAAAAGACTTAAATGAAAGGCATAAAACTGTAAGAATTCCAGAAGGAAATGCATGGAAAACTCTTCTAGATATCGGTCTAGGCAAAGAATTTATGACTGAGACCCCAATGGCAATTACAGCAACAACAGAAATAAATAAATGAGACTTAATTAAATTAAAAAGCTTCTGCATAGTTGAGGAAATAATCAACAGAGCAAATAGACAACCTACAGAATGGGAGAAAATATTTGCAAACCATATATCCAATAAAGGGCTAATATCCAGAATCTACAAAGAATTCAAACAAATCAGCAAAAGAAAAAAAAAAGAATCCCATTAAACAGTGGGCAAAAGACATGAACAGAAGCCTTTCAAAAGAAGATAGACAAATGGCTAAAAAACATATGAAGAAATACTTGACATCACTAATCATCAGGGAAATGCAAATTAAAACCACAGTGAGATATCACCTTACCCCTGTCAGTGTGGCTATTACTAAAAAGTCCAAAAACAACAGATGCTGGTGCAGATGCAGAGAAAGGAATGCTTATATGCTGTTGGTGGATTAGAACAAGCTCAGTGGAAAACAGTAAGTATATTTCCCAAAGAACTAAAAGTAGACCTTCTATTAAATCTAGCAATCCAACTACTGAGTATCTACCCATAGGAAAAGAAGTCATTTTATCAAAAGACACCTGCACTTGAATGTTTATTGCAGCACAAATCACAATTGCAAAGATGTAGAATCAACCCAAGTGCCCATCATTCATGAGTGGATTAATAAAATGTGGTATATGTATACCATGGAGTACTACTCAGTCACAAAAGGGAATGAATTAGTGGCTTTTGCAGCAATTTTGATGGAACTGGAGACCATTATCTTAAGTGACGTATCTCAAGAATGGAAAAACAAGCACCACATGTACTCTCTAATAACTTGGAACTAATTAATGGACACACATGGGCACAGAGAGAAGTAAAAATCATTGGAAATCAATAAGGGGGAGGGGGAGGAGAGGAGGGGCAAAAACATACCTAATAGGTAATATGAACAGTATTTGAGTGATAGACACACTTATTGCCCTAACTTAAACATTATAAAAACTATCCATGTGAAAAAAAAAGATAAATGGCTATCTCATCTAAAAATACCTTCACAGAAACATTGAGAATAATGTTTGACCAAATATTTGAATACTGTGTCCTATCGAAGTTGACACACACAATTAATCATCACATCTGGAATCCTATTACCAGTGCAGATTTTAAGCCCCTACCACAGACTTTCACCCTCACCAACCACCACAAAGTGTTTCCTCCTACCACTACATTACCACCTTTCTTTGATGCAAGTTAGGGTGCTAAGAACAGCCAGACACCACTTCTCCCCACTTTATTTCCTTGCCTGCTCTAAGTTTGAGGTTCCTGCCCTTGGATATGGCCATTGATGGGGTGGAGGGTTCACATCCAACCAGTGGCTTTCTCCAGTACAGGGATTACAGGAGGGTGGGATCCAAGGAACCCTTTTTGGAGGGGAATTCTGTGATCACTAAGGGCAAGATGCCATGAAAACCTCATGAGTGGCCAACTAGAATGAATGGAATCCGTATTTACAAAGATCAGCAACCGTTATGCACTAGGGGTGAATGCAGGAGCTACAGGCGGGGCCCCAGGGGAAAGGGGATCAGTTCAGACACAAGTTCTGGGACAAAGTGTCAGACGTGGAGATTGATACACAGGAGTTAGAGCTTTTCCAAGGGAGGCACACAAGTTAGATGGACATGACAGACGGAAAAGGGCATTGTCAGGGCCACTCCCCCTGGAGCTCCTGCAGCTGCTTCTGGGCTCCTTCCCCACAGAAGCTCCTAGGCTCTGACAAGGGACAGGGAGGAGGGCTCCATCTATCCCCACCGGCAACGCTCTTAAGAAGCACACCTCATTGAAGTGTGCATGAACTTGATACCATCATATGTGATGGGCAGGAAGGGAAGCAACATATGGGAAATAATGCCTCTTCTCAGACCTAAGCCCTTGTGAATTCCACAGTCCTGGTCTCCCTGCCACCCTATTCCTAAGCGGAGTGTGCCAAGGTCCAGGGCAGCTGTGGCTGGGCCTTCCTGGCTGTGGCTGCCATTTGCTGCCTTCCGTCCTAATCAGCCCTCCCACTCCACACTCTTCACAATTAGCACATAAATAAACAATGTCATGAATGAAAGAAAGTCATCATTGCAGATCCTACAAAAACATAACATAATAAGTAAGTATAAACAGCTTTATGTCAATAATTTCTATCACCAGAATGAAATGGATACAAAATTATATCTGCATTATGATTCCATTTATATAAAATGCATGCATATACATACATGTGCGTGCTTATGTGATGAAATTGTTCCATATGATGCTAAGAATTGGCATTTAACATGTTCAGAAACATGTATCAAAGTACCTGTTGCCCCCCACCACCAACTTCAGAAATAATCTTGGACATCATACACTTTGTCCCAGCACTTACACTTCCCAGATCTTGTCCTAAGGGACATGTTGCAGACAGAGATATGTGTGTGTGTGTGTGTGTGTGTGTGTGTGTGTATAGAGAGAGAGACAGAGACAGAGACAGAGACAGAGTGAAACAGATAGAGAGACTGCAGGGTTAGCATTGCACAGATCATGGGACCACAGGGAATTGGCAGGAGAATGAGTAACTGGAAAACCATGGCATCACTGATGATGTAGAGAGAAAAAAGATAGAAACTAAACGGTGATACAGTCACAACAAAGGCCTCAGCTAATCCCATTGGGCACTCTGGAGCTAGGACGGCCTTTCAAAGTTGCCCAGAATTGAAGTGGGAGGTCTGGCCTTTGCATACCTACATCATCCCACCACCGGACATAGGCTGCT
>CAUYSK010097379.1:0-18935 GCA_963575035.1 Avahi laniger | reverse complement strand
CAGCCGGGTCACCCCTTGTCGTTCATGGTGTGTTTGGGGCTTGTAAATCTTTGGGGCGCTTCCGTGTTTTTTTTTTTGTTTTTTTTTTTTTTTTGTGTGTTTTTTGTTTTTTTTGTTTTTTGGGGGGGGGGGGTGGTTTTGGGGCAAGACTCAAGTTATCTTGCAGAGATACCCATTTCACTGGGTACTCATTTTGATGAGAAAACGGCCTTTGAGGCCTCAGAGGGCCATAGGTGGGCTTCCTGGGCCCAGAGTGCCTTGGTTGTGGCCATCCTGCTTCCACTGGCCCTGCCACGGCATGGGGTGCTACACAGGGAAACCCCAGAGACCCAGATCCAGCCAGTACCCACAGCCTCTGGCTGCTGTTTCTGGCTGGCTCCAGAGTGGATGGGTACCCTCTGTCCACAGCAGCTGCGCAGGTGGCAGTGTGTTCCAGGTGCCCGTTTCTAACTACCGTGTGTCAGCTAAGATCGGCTAATGGCATGGTGGTGGTTTCTGAGTAGCACAGTGGGCACTACATGGTGGGGTAGCCCCCATCCTGGTCAGATGCAGAGCTGGCCACCCTGGAAGCCATGCTGCACTGGGGCTCTGGGACAGCCCTGCTTGCATTTGGTCCAGGAGAGTGGATATGCCATAGGGACCTTGGGGAGCCCTGGGTGCTTGGGGTGCAAAGATCTTCATGCCCGGTTCCAAAGTGAGGTCCCTCCCAAAGTTGTTTCCTTGTGAGGCAGAGAAAGCCACACTCTGAACACATTTCATGTCTCAGGAATTCACATTCCAGGTTCAGGAATTTTATTCCAAAGTCCTTTGGTGCGCTCACCGTCCAGGGTTCCCGAAGGCAGGGAGAGGGAGCGGCATGTCCCCGGGAGGCCAGCGAAGCCCTCTCCGAGGGAGAAGCCAATGAATGCTCTTGAGATCTGGATCTGCCCACAGTGTCTCGGGAGGAGGTTTCCTAACTCCACATCCCACATCATCTGCACATAGGAAGGGAAAGAAAGGACTCCAAACCCAGTCATCGTGGAATAAAAAAAATAGAGCTGGTTTGTTTTAGAGCAGGGTGGGGGGTGGGGGAGGGAAGTGGGTGTTGGCTGTTTCCAAAGAGAGCACTTAATTTAATTTTTCCTCTAAATGACCCAGGGCTGTTCCGTCTGATAGATGGAAGGGTAACATTGCCTTAAAACAGAAATATGCAGGAGTTGGCTATTTTTGGCAAATGAGTGTGTCTTCATTCCCAAAGTGGTTCTTGTGTAATGGCAGGGTGCGGTCCTTAGGCCCAGCCTGGCCTGGGAAGTGGGGACAGGGCACCAGGAGGGAATTCCCACTGGACATTCCTGGCCAGACCCTCTTGAATCATCTGGGGCTTAAATTCATCTCACTTGAAAGGGGGAGGGGGGGTTCCGTGAATCTCAGGCTCAGTTCAGATGGTTTCTCACTAGCAGGTTTCCATCTCATCGTGAAAAGTGGGGGGGTGGTGGCTGTGTAAGAGGGTGGTGGGCCTCGGACGCCACACCCACAGGTGGGACCCTCCTAAAACAGCCTTTATTTTCTTCTAATGTGCAGAATGTCTTCCCAGCCTGGGTCTATTTCAGGGTCTTTCATTTTTGTGGTTTATGGCCATGCTTGCCGGTTTCGGTGGGTTTGAGGAACCCATAGGGCTCGTAGAAATAATAGTGAAAACTCAAATCTTTATTTTGGGGCAGACTTCGGTTCTAGCGGGCCACAGGGGCAGAGATCTCAAAGGGAAGGTCGCCTAAGTGAAGGGAGAGTTCCCTACAAGAAGGCCTAAAATTGACTCTGGGCTCAGCCATGCAGGGCGGTGTTCAGCTCATGTCCCAAACAAGAAAGCCCCTCTTCGCATCAGCCATATTAGGGGAACATTGTCAGCTCCCCAAATGCCTACTGAATCCTACAGCCATACAGAAGACACAGGCGAACACAGCCCTTTCCACAAAGAGCCCTGGAGTCCTCTCCTGCTGGGTGCTATGTAGGAGCGGGCAGTGATGCCCTTGAAGGGAACGCAGTCCTGGAGGTGCCTACCTGTGTCCCACTGCACCCACAGCACTTGAGGTGCAAAATCCCCTCCCCCCAACTTTATTCCAAGGCCATGCAGCTGTGCAGGTGCAGGATTCCCCGCGGTGAAGCCTCCAGGTAGAAGCACCTGTGTCCCTGTGACGCCAGCCAGGCCTCACTACGCCCTGGCCCCTGCTCAGCCCAGTGAGGGGAGATGCAGAGGTGGGGTGGGCAGCGAGGGCTGGCCTCTGCCAAGGTGGACTGCACAGGGTCCTAGCACTCCCTAGGGACCTCGTTCAGGACCTCAGCTGTGCCACCCAACAGGAAGATGTGATCTGAGCAATAGCATGGCCTCATTTCTGGGCTCCTGGTTGTGGCTGTGTTTATAAGGCTACCTGATTATTTTGACTTCTGATAGATGTCACTGTTTTTATTTTTGTCTTTTAAACCCACCATTTAAAAAAGGTTATTTAGTCAAAGACACAGTGCTAGAAGGTGTAGAGAGTGTGTGATGTGTTGGTCACATTGTAACCAGTAAGAAATGCTTTGTAAAGTTATCCACATCTTTTCCTGTCCAAAGTTTCCGTATGTGATTCTGGTGACCTTATTTTCCAAAGCTAAAATGGAGATGTAGGCTGATGGTTTTTGAATTCAGGATCACCTTGGGAAGAACCAGGTCCTGTGATTCTGATTTCCTGATTCTGAGGCTTTGAGGTTTTGTCCTACACACATTCCAGAGAATTTTGTACCAGAATTTGGATGTACTATCCAGCTTACTACTGATAAAGGCCTGTACACCCTTTGGGGCGAGGCCCTTCCTCCTGCCTGCTGTCCCAGCCCTCACCAGTTGGAAGAGTTGAATGTGGCAGAAGACAGGAGTCTGTGTCCATGCTTGGTTTCTACTGACCCTTTATCAAGATGACTTGCAGCGTGGCTACTGGCCCTGCCCAGCCTCTCCCTTTCTCATACAGCTTTAAGACTTTACTACTTTTATTTAAAAATAAACAGGACGGGAGAAAAGTAGTGTCCCCTGGCCTGCAAGTCATACATTCTGGGGTGGGGAGTGGAGTAGAGGCAGGAAGGCCTGGGGGTGGGCGTGCGAACAGCTTTGCCCCAGGGCTTGGCCTTGTTCCCTGGCCTCTTCCTAGAGGACCTGTTGACAGGCCAGTGCGCATGCTCATTTGGAAACCAAGTGTGTGAGCTGAATACCTACAAGGACACCCACTCAGCACAACAGCTGGCCTTAGCTGGCCGGCTCCCTCCCCAGACTGCCCTCCCAGAGGAGCAGGAGAAGCGGCTTCCCAGTATGGCTCAGACCCCATGCGGGGTCCATCCTTTCTGGTCAGGGTGCCTGACTCTGGGTGTGTGAGTGGAGGCTTTGCTCCCTGGCCTCACCCTAGAGAGGCCCCTTGTGCTGAGTGCTGGGGACCCGGGGCTCTGCACAAGGGGGGCTTTCTACTGAGCACCTGTACAGTGTTGGGCTGGGGCTTGCTATGGCTCCTTGGAGGCCGGGAATTGTTTGTGTGGATATGTTGGGTGCAGCCAGCAGGGTCTCAGCTGCTCCAGGTCCGTACAGGCGACCCCTTCCCATCCAAAGTCATTGGAGGAGCTTCTCTGGAATAGTTTGCCAAAAGCCCAAGGCAGAATCCAAGGGTCCAAGACCATTTCCATGGAGCTCATGTTTTCTTTTTCCATAGGAACTTTTTTTTTTTAACCAGCACCCAACCATGCTTCCGAAGGCCACGTTTCATCCTTCCTGGATCACTACAGTGAAGTATTACAGTTGTACAGTTCCCAGTCTGGCCTTGGCTTGCTTGGATAAAACTTTGTATGTATTTTGTATGGCATAGATTCTATATTGTAATGATGTCCTATGCAAAAAGAAAAAAATTAACGAAATTGTAAATTTTATTGTTTTAACGTGTATGCATGTTTAGTGACGTTTACATTTTGAAATAAAATTTATGATTCATTATTATATTTGCTGGAACTGGTTCCTTTGAAGGGTGTGTATTGTAGAGACTGGGAAGGGAAGGGAACTGAAATGGGCAAAACCAAGCAGTTGTAATTGGCTGAGGGGCAGAAACTCAGCTGGAGCTTTGCAGGCCTCAAGCTGGGAGGAGGCCTTGCAGAAGAGCTCTTGTGGAGAGCGGGTGTTCTGGCTTCCATGCCTGCCTGTGGGAGGCTGTTTCAGCTCATCCCATTGCCACGCCTCCACCTATCCCAGAGAGTTAGAGAGAAAGGGACATGGCAGTGGCAGTTCCCCCCAAAGGGCACAACACCTTTCCCTAATGTACCCCCATAAACACCTCAACTTCCTCTGCGTGGGTGTCAGCCACATCTCTCAACCCCAGACGCCCCCTCACGTCTCTGCCCAGAGTCTAGCAATCACCCTGTTTCTAGCTACTGAAATTCCTGCACCGACCCCAAAGTGCACTGCAGCGGGGACAGGCCCCGGGACCCTGGGGGATCTGGAGAGTTGGAAGGCCCATGAGGATACCAGAGCCCATTTAAGTCCCCTGTGATCATTAACTGCCCCTGACTGTCCCCGGGGCAGGCGATGTCCTCAACAGAGGCAATGGGAAGCCGAAGCTGGCAGGGGGAGGTAGTGGGGGAGTCTGGCTGTACCTGCGCCCGCTGCAGCCGTGGAAGGAAGGTGCAGGCATGGCCTTTGTTCTCAGCCCCAGCCAAGGACAGACCCAGGGCTGCATCTGGGCTGTATGCTGTTCCTATGTGATCGCCCGTTGTTTGTAGGGTAAATAAAAACCACCAAGAAATGTAAAATACATTCCTAACAACTGCAGACAACGTAGTTGATCCGAGATGGATTTTCCTGGAGCTCCATTGACCCTGGCAGGCATTCCCTGATACATGTCATTTTCTGTACCGTAGATGAGCAGGAGGAAATGAATGCCCCCAAGAACATACTGAACTGTCACAAAAACAAGCACATATTTTCAAACAAAGGTCTTTCTGGTGCTGAGACCTTTGGAGCCCATTCTTGGCTGGAGGATTTTCCCAGGACAGCCAGTGTTCCGCCTTCTCAGAGCCGTTTCCTTGTTGCTCAGGAACTTCCCCAGATAGAGCGACTGCAGCATGGATCCACTCCCGTAAACAGTTGTGTGCTGAGAGGATCCCAGATGCTTAAAAAATATTGACAGGAAAGAAAAGCAGCCCGTCAGCTATGATGTCACTGCTGAGATGTGAAAGAGGTTGTGAGTTTCTGCAGAGGTTCCTTTCCAGAAGACTGTGGGACCCCTCATTCCTGGGGCTCCCATCTCAGGAACTGGGGGTTTCCTGAGGCCTTGAGAGGCCCCCAGTCGTGTAGAAGAAAACCGCCAGCAATAGGTTTGCTTGGTGTTTAAAAAACAAATGTAATTGTGTGGCATGCACAAAGCACATTTTCTTCTCATTGTGCACCAGGTGACAAAGGTGCACAGAATTACAAAGCAGTTTGGGGCCCTGCTCTGTGGCCAACAGAACCTCTGTGCTGAGCACAGTGGCTCGTGCCCCAGAGGCAGGCCTGAGTGGTCAGCCTCAGGATACTCCTGACCCAGTCTGCATTTTTATCAGGACTTGGATTCAAAAGTCAAGTTTGTGGCAGTTAGGTGAAGTGCTGTGGCTGGCTGCATCCTGACCAGGTGAAGAGTGGCATCTGGTGGAGGGAGGGGGTGTCCTCTGGTCATCCAAGAGGGCAGAGCCTGGCTAAGGCTCACAATTACCTCTGCCTCCTTGAAGAAGGACTTACCATCACTTGGTGCTGGCCCACAGGCAGTGAGCACCCCATTGCTGGAGGTATTCAAGCAGAGGCTGAAACATTGCCTGCCAGGAATGCCACAAGGGATTGTGTTCTGGAGGGAAGCACAGTAACTACAGACAAAGGAGGGGCCATACTATTTTCTCAGGGGACTTACTGGGGCACGATCACCAAGATCCTCTGAAATGTTCTCCTTCTCGCCTGTCGGTCAGGTTGTAGACTGGCCTTTGGGGGCTAGGGTTGACTGCAGAGGGCCTTGAATGACCGGTTAGGCAGTGTGTGATTTATTCTGGGGACACAGGTGGCTCGATTCCCCCAGTCAAACCCCATCCGTGCCACAATAAAATTCCTGCATTGGCACCACTCCTGCAGTCTTCTAAGTGGAAAGCAGTTTAACCCAGGAAAGGCACCCAGCCACTCCTGGCGGGGATACTATCCCTGCACCAGCTGTCCCCCACCGTCACGGATCAGAGATCGGGATTCCACAGCCACCGTCCATAGAACATGCAGGTTTGGACAGATGACGGCGTGGGAAGCACAGGGCCTGTATTAATTACTATTGCTGCTATAACACATTACTACAAACAGCGGCTTGAGGCAACACAAGTTTAGTCTTATCTCTCTGGAGGTCAGAAGTGCAAAATGAGTCTTACAGGACTAAAATCAAAGTCAGCAGGGCTGGTTCCTTCTGGAGTCTTTTCCTTTCCGGCCTGTAGAGGCACCTGCGTTCCTAGGCTTGTGGCCCCTTCCCCTGTTTTCAAAGCCAGCAGAGTAGCATCTTCTCTTCTTTCTGACCTCCTGACCTCCCTCTAATAAGGCCCCTTGCAATTGTACCAGGCCCACCCAGGTAGTCCAGGATAAGCTCCCCACCTGTCCCAGCCTTCACGTCCTTCCTGCACCCCGAGTCAGGCTGCAGCTAGAGAAGTGCAGGGCTTGAGGAACTCCTGCCTGGGCGGGAGAGCCTCACAGCACCCCCGCAAAGGCAGCCAAATGTGGTTGAATTAAACTGGACTGAGCATTCCTTCCAGCTGTGTTTTGTCCTTCAGAGTATTTCCCTTCAATCATTCAGCTTTGAAAAGTAGAAATAACAATGAAATAATCATCACTTCACTATAGTCTTTAAAACAGATCAGTCCTCAAAGACCTGCAGCCCAGTTGACCCGCCACTGCCCGCACAACCCCCACCCGGGGCAGTGGGCACGCGGTGCTGCCAGCTGCCCCCAGGAGAACTCAGTCTGAGGCACTGTGAGACTCAGGCCTCCGTTAGGGCCCTCCAAGCAACCAAGCCGTTTCCCTGCTGAGCCGTGACTCCCTGTGCCCACGTTGCAATGTGTCTGGGTGCTGCAGCCACGCCCCAGACTTCCTGGAACCCAGAGACCAGAGGCACGGAGCAGTGACAGTCAGCACCCTCGTTTACAAACACGTGAAAGGGCAGGGAGCTCAGTCTGGGCCTTCTGGCCCCAACTCCTGGGTTCGTTCTTGACACCTGCCCCATCGTCATGTCTTCCATTCCCAGCCTCATAGCGACTGGGTAATGATTTACTTATGAATTCCCCAGGAGCACCAGGGAGAACAATAAATATCAATATGATCTGTACAATCAGCAGGCTTCTCTTGCACCTCCTGAGAGGAGCCCTCATCACAGACACCAGCAACATGAGGGCCACTGATTGATTTATTATTGTGGTTTTAGAAAATAGTTACTGCGTGCTTACCCTGATGAACAGAGCCACTTGTCTGTCTCCTATCTGTCTCCTGCTCCTTTAAACATAAACACACTTCCGAGAGCTTTCTGAGATCAACTTCTGGCATGCAAGGGCTGCCACTGGGAGAGCAACCCTGGACAATGCCCCCAATGTGTTCGTGTGAGGACAGACACACCAGTGGCTACCCGCACATCGGTGCAAAGGTGTGATGGAGAGCTGAGTGTGTTGTCCAGTGGTCATCCAAAAACTGTGCTGCACCAAGACAGCGAGCTGCAAAAGGAGCACACAACACACCAAGCAATGCTATGTGCTACTCGTGCATCCATACCTGCTATGGACTGCGTGTTTCCCCCCAAAACTCATGGACTGCATGTGTTCCCCCAAAATTCATATGTTGAAACCCAACCCCCAATAGGATGGCATTAGGAGGGGGGGACTTTGGGAAGTGATTAGATCTTGAGGGTAGATCTCATGATTTCATAAAACTCATAAGTATCATTATTGCCTTCATAAGAAGAGACCTGAAAGAGATGATCACTGTCTTGGCCATGTGTGGCTACAAGGAGAAGGAGGCCTTCTGCAAAACAGGAAGAGAGCCCTCCCCAGACACAGGATCTGCTGGCAGCTTGATCTTGGACTTCTCTTTCTCTAGAACTGTGAGAAGTAAATGTTTGTTGTTTAAGCAGCCCAGCCTGTGGTAGGTAGTTTTAGCAGCCTGATCTGACTAATACCTACAGATCAAAGTATGAACCCACATGGAGAAGGTTAACCCCAAAGTCAGGACAAGGTGACTCAGAAGGGCCCAAGGGGGGTTCAGCTGTGCCTGCAACATGACATTTATTTAGGATTTATAGGAACATCTCATTTTACTGTGCTTGCTTTATTTTATTGCGCATCATGGAAACTGTATTTCTTACAAATTGAAGGTTTGTTGCAACCCTGTGTGGAACAAGTCTATTGGCCCCGTTTTTCCATGTGCTCACTTTGTGTCTCTGTTTAACATTTTGTAATTCTTGAAATATTTCAAACTTTTTCATTATTATTATACCTGTTATGGTGATCTGTGATCAGTGATTTTTGATGTTATTATTGTAATTGTTTGGGGGGCACCACAAACCTGACCCATATAAGGCTGTGAACTTAATAAATGTGTATGTTCTAATGCTCCACCGACTGGCCGTTCCCCCAACTTTCTCCAGTTCTCTCCCTCTCCTCCCTGTTCCATGAGACACTGCATTGAAATCAGGGCAGTTACTAGCCCTACAATGGCCTCTAAGTGTTCAAGTGAAAGGAAGAGTTGCACGTCTCTCACTTTAAATCAAAAGCTATAAATGATTAAGCTTAGTGGGAAGCATGTCAAAAGCCGAGATAGGCTGAGGACTAGGCCCCTTGCACCAAACAGTTAGCCAAATTGTGAATGCCAAGGAAAAGTTCTTGAGAGAAATTAGAAGTGAACACATAAATAATGAAAAAGCAACACAGCTTTATCGCTAATAGTGGGGAAAGTTTTAGTGGTCTGGATGGAAGATCAAACCAACCACACGGCATTCCCTTAAGCCAAAGCCTAATCCAGGGCAAGGGCTTGACTGTCTTCAATTCCATGAAGACTGAGATTGGTGAGGAAGCTGCAGAAGGAAAGTCTGAAGTTAGCAAAGGTTCGTTTATGAGGTTTAAAGAAGAAGCCGTCTCCATAACATAGAAGTGCAAGGTGAAGCAGCAAGTGCTGATGTAGAAGCTGCAGCAAGTTATCCGGAAGATCCAGCTAAGATCATTGAGGAAGGTGACTACACTAAACAACAAATTCTCAATGTAGATGAAACAGCATAATATTGCGAAAAAATGCCATTTAGGACTTTCATAGCTAGAGAGAAGAAGTCAATGCCTGGCATCAAAGGACAGGCTGAGTCTCTTATTAAGGGCTAATGCAGCTGGTAACTTTGAGTTGAAGCCAATGCCAATTTCCCATTCCAAAAATCCTGGGGCCCTTAAGAATATGGTAAATCTACTCTGCCTGTGCTCTGTAAATGGAACAAAAAAGCCTAGATGACAACACATCTGTTTGTAGCATGGTTTACTGAATATTGTAAGGCCACTTTGAAACCTACTGTTCAGAAAAAAAAGATTCCTTTCAAAATATTACTACTCGTTGACAATGCACCTGGTCACCCAAGAGCCCTGATGGAGACATACAGGAAACGAATGTTGTTTTCATGCCTGCTCACACAACATCCATTCTGCAGCCTATGGATCAAGGAGTAATTTTGGCTTTTAAATCTTATTATTTAAGAAACACATTTCATAAGGCTATAGCTGCCATAATAGCGATTCTTTTCATGGATCTAGGCACTTGAAATTTTTCTGGAAAGGATTTACCATTGTAAATGCCATTAAGAACACTTGTGATGTGTGGGAGGAGGTCAAAATATCCACTTTAACAAGAGTTTGGAATAGGTTGATTCCAACCCTCATGGATGACTTGGAGTGCTTTAAGACTTCAGTGGAGAAAGTCATTGCAGATGTGGTAGAAATAGCAAAAGACCTAGAATTAGAAGTGGGGCTTAAGGATGTAACTGAATTGCTGCAATCCCACGATCAAACCTTAATAGATGAAGAGTTGCTTCTTACAGATGAGAAAAGAAAGTGGTTTCTTGAGATGGAATTTACTTCTGGTGAAGATTCCGTGACCATTGTGGAAATGACAACAAAGGATTTAGAATGTTACATAAACTAAGTCGATAAAGCAGCCGCGGAGTTTGAGAGGATTGACTTCAATTTTGAAAGTTCTATTGTAGGTCAAATGCTATCAAACAGCATCGCACGCTACAGAGAAATCTTTTGTGAAAGGAAGAGCAGATTTATGCGGCAAACTTCATCGTTGTCTTACTTTCAGAAATGGCCACAACCACCCCAATGTTGAGCAACCCCCACCCTGATCAGTCAGCAGCCATCAACAGCGAGGCAACACCCTGCGCCAGCAAAAAGATTACAACTTGTCGAAGGCTCAGATGATCACTAACATTTCTTAGCAAAACAGTATTTTTCAATTAAAGTATGTGCATTTATTTAGACATAATGCTATTGCACACTTAATAGAGTACAGCAGAGTGTAAACATAACTTTTATGTGCACTGGAAACCCAAACATTTTTGTGCCTCACTTTGTTGTGATATTTGCTTTACTGCGGTAGTCTGGAACCGAACGTGCAGTATCTCTGAGCTATACCTGTATTACGGCTCGGTGATGGGAACAATAGCGTTTGCTTTTCCTTTCTCTGTATTTGCTCTAGGTGTGAAATGTTTGACAATTTGACAGTGTGTGACATGGCCCACAGATGTCGCTCCTGTGTGTCACCTGGGCTCATCCAAGCAGGACTGGAGACTCTCCTTGCAAAGTGCAGACTTAAGTGTATGCAGATGGCTGTGACCTGACTGACCAGGCTGTGACCAGGTGCTGCTCCCTGCAATGGGCAGAGCTTTGCCCCAAAGGAGGGGCACTGCCAGGGAGTCTGGCACCTGGAGCACAGCCGCTGGCTTGGACACAAGCCATCCAACAACACAGAATAAAAATAGAACTGCTCCTGCCAGAGAGGAGAAGGGGCCAAGCTCCTTGCTGGGAAGCCTCTAAAACAAAAGCAGGTTTCACTGATAGGAGACTACAGAAGGATGCCACCCTGAGTGCAGGCAGGAGTCGCAGTCCCCTACCCTGGTCCTTGGAGGCATTGGAACACGGCGGGGGTGGGAGGTGGCTATTATTCTTCTCACCAGCTGGCACTGTACTCTCAGGTAAGCATTGAAAATTCTTTTTTTCTTCATGTACATAATAAAGAACGCATGCTCTGTATATAGTTGGCTACAAAACTAATTGAGAAAGTACCAGTGATAATGCTTTAAAAAAATGAAACAAAAAATGAAGTGTTGAGCCATGCTGTTCAAGGACTTTGGAAATAATTTGATAGTTAGTTTTATTTTTAAAATTTAGGAATTTCACTCAAAGTAATACATATGAACAAGGTTTTAAAAAACCAAATAATACCAAAGAAAACCCTAATGCTGGAATGTCTCTCTTCGCCCCCTCCTACCCTGACTCCCTCCAACCAGTTCTACCACACAGGGCTAAATCTCTCTCACTCTCTCTCTTTTTAAATCATTTCTGCTTTTAAATATTTCGCTGGTTGTTCCTTTAAGCCTTAATGAAGTCAGCCCCAGTTGCCTAATGGATAAGGCATTGGCTCCTAAGCCTTAATGAAGTGCTTCTCTTTCTGCTTTGTGATTCATGAGTGTCTGGCAAAATGTTCTGGCTTCCTAATAAGAACGACGAACATAGTTGGCCCTTGAACAGCAAAGGTTTGAACTTCATGAGTTGATTTATATGTGGATTTTCTTCCGCCTCTGCCATCCCTAAGACCGCAAGACCAACCCCTCCTCTTCCTCCTCCTCAGTCTACTCAATGTGAAGATGACGAGGATGAAGGCCTTTATGATGATCCAGTTCTATTTAATGAATAGTAAACACACTTTCTCTTCTTTATGATTTTCTTCATAACATTTTCTTTCTCCTAGCTCCCTTTATTGTAAGAATACAACGTATAATACATCGAACATACTAAATATGTGTTAATCAACTATCTATGTTATTGGTAAGGCTTCTAGTCAACAGTGGGCAATTAGTAGTTAAGTTTTAGGGGAATCAAAAGTTATACATGAACTTTTCACTTCTGTGTGGGTGTTGGCACTCCTACTCCCAACGTCAACTGCAATGACCTCCATCTTCCCACCTCCCTTCTCCCACCCCTCCCCCCAGAATTTACATTTCGGGGGAGTGTTCTAACTCTCCTGTAGGTGCTCTCTGCAACTTTACATAACATTCTTCCTGCCTTAGGTCTGCTGCTACACTTACGTTCTGTGTCTGAACTCCCCTTCATAGGAAAGTAAGGGATTAAGGGTAAGGTAGCCCCTGTCTCCACTCTTCCTACCCTCCACCCACCCCAGCCCTCCTCAGTCTTTACTTTCGCAATTTTGTCTATTGCAAAGGGGGGTCCCCAAGGTGGGAGCCTCTACACCCCTGAGGCTGAGCACATCACCCTTACTTGTTACTGCACAGCTAAACCCTGGGCTAAGGGACAGTTCCTTCTTTGTGGGCCTAAAGTCATCAACCTCCTCCTCTGATGACTCAAGGAAGATATTCTTAGCATCAAGAGCAAATAGGGTGAACCCGTTTTACATTCTATCTGTAGCTGAAAATCCTATCACATCTTAGTTTGCCTTATAGTTGAAGCTTAATTTTGTTATATACATTTTTTTCTCTTTAGTTTTTAATTGGCTTTCTTCTTTTTTGTTAACAGAATAATGATGTGCCTCTGCCATCACTTCGGTTTTACCCTGTTTTTGTTCCCAGGACCTCCTCCCCTGCCCTCTCCACCCATCCATCTGGCTCCTTGCCCCTGGGCCTGCACATGCCTGGGACTCCCTTCACCGCCACCTGGTGGATCACAGAATAGTCCGGATCCCAAGTCTTTTCCTTTCTTAGCTTTCTTTCTCACTTTGCTGGAATACATCCTCAAGTAACTGTCCAAGAAAGGATGCATGGGAGGTGAGTTTTTTTTTATTAAGTCCTTGGAGGTCTGAAAGTATCTTTACTCTGCCGCATACTTGCTTGATAATTTGGCCCATGGTAGAAAGCTTAGGTTCCAAACTACTTTCCAATTATCTTCCTACATCCATTGCTACTGATGGGAAGTCCGATGCACCGTGGTTCTCAGCCTTTGCAGTGGATGTTTTATTTTCACCCTCTCTGAAACCTGTTAGCCCTGTTGCACTGCACTTTCTCACAGCCATTTCCAAGGGCATGAATTCCATGAATTCCAAGGACCACTCCACCTGAAGACACAGTGTCTCTTCAGGTCTGGAAGGTTTTCCTCTAACATTTTAGTGCTAGTTGCCCTCCCTTCATGGTTCTTTCCTTTTTGGGCTTCATCCTGTTTGAAGGGGACTTACTGACTCAGCCTGCTGTGTCCTTTATCTCTTCTTTCAGGATTAGCCCTGTGTTTATTTTCCCTTTTTCTCCTGTTTTGTTCCTGGAAGCCAAAACAAACTGTTTTACTCAAATCTCACTCATCCTCTAAAACGCAGACCACATGTCATGTCCTGTTGGAGGCTCTCCTGGCATCCCTGTCCCCAGGCAGTTTTCCTGGAACCTTGTCCGGCCTCTCACTAGGCTCCTGAAACTGGAAAGGACGCACCATTCGCAACCGCAGGGACCTTCTCTATGAGGTGGAGGTGGGGGTCGGGGGTGACTGAGGACTGCTTGGAGCAACAGGGACCTGAAGTGGATCGGGAACAGTATGTGGGGCTTTGGGGGCTTGTGGAGCCGGGCTTTGAGGTACTGCACTGTCAGGGCCATCAGGAGCTCCTAGGGACAGTCGGGGCGAGGGGTGGAGGGATCAGGGGAAGGAGGGGAGAGGAACCAAGCCAGCAGGCCCTTCCTGGGCTTTCCAAAGCTCCAGTGCATTCTTGGAATTCATGAACTGCTTGCCATTGAGGACGGTTTTTCGTGGAAACCAGGAAGGCTCAGGATTGCTGTCTGGGCTGACAAGTTGAGGCAACACTGGTGGCAGCAGGACCAGAGGCAGGGAGACCCCCAGGTAAGGCGGGGTCCTGATGACGGGCAGCTTCCTCTGAACCCGACCGGCCTGCAAGCTCTGGGTCCGGTGCACTCTGCGGGACGACACCGTGTCGCGTTCTGCCGCGACCGCACGCGGCAGTGCAGTGGGCTCCCGGGAGCAGCCCGGCCGCTCCAGAGGACGTCCATGCAGGCGCCCTGCAGGACCACCCTGCTGCTGCCGCGGGACTTAGTATTTCTGATCCTCCCAACGTCTTCCTGCTCCTGGTTCTGAGAATATGTAGAACGCACTTTGAGAGCCCCGCCGCCCACAACCACACACACACACACACACACACACACACACACACACACACAAACTTAATGACTGAAAAACGAAGTTGTGGTTTCGGGTAATAATGACAATGGTGATCACTTGCACTGTTTTTTGCACTCTGTAATTTTAAGGTGCTTTTACCCACACGACTTCATTTAATGCAGAAAATGACCCTGAGAGAGAAGGAGGGAGACTCCGCTCTTCTCTTTTACTTTTACGGTGAGGGACTCAGTCTAAGCAGGTCACAGTCATGTGATTGTGGGGGCGGGGCCGAGCCTGGGGCCACCCGGGCCCCAAGGTGCCCCGCCCTTCCCGAGGTGTCCCCAGCCCCACCCGCGTCCTCGTAACCGGCATTCCCCGGGTTCCTGTGGCCCGTGACCACATATCCTCTGTCCTCCACGCACGCACGTGAGCGTCCTGCCCCTGCATGGTGTACGAGGGAGGGACACTGTCTCTTCCTGCCTGTCCCCTCAGGCCGTTGCTGCTCTGCTGCTACCCGTCCCCACCCCTGTCTCCCGTCTCCTTCCTGGGGGTGAGGCAGAGGGTCAGGAGAATCCATGAATATATCTTGGGGGAGGAGCCCTAGGAGGGCCACCAAGCCCTTGGAAATTCAGGGAAGCGTGCTCATAATATTTTAGCAGCGGGGCCCTACCTCAGACGGAACATCAACCCATCTGGGGACCCACACCCATTTCTGCAATTGCCTTCTCCACTTCCCCCACCCCCACACACCCCCCAGCCTAGACGCCTCCAGGGTCTCTCAGCCCCAGACGTGGGCGTGGTCAGGCTGCAGCCAGACCCTGCTCCACCTTCCGCCAGCCCCCAGCCTGCTGGAGCTACAGGGCTTCCCTGCAGCTTCCAGTGTACAGTAAGCAGCCCCGGTGGCCCAGCCTTTGCCCTTTCTGCTGCAGATACGGGGTGTGCTCCCACTCCCTGCAGGCCTCTGCTCAGACGCTCATCGGAGGCCTTCCCTGAAACCCACTAAAGCGCACCCACCGCATCACTCTCAGCCCCCTCCCCGCCTCACCCTGGACCTGAGATGCACTGACCCTCATGGGTCTCAGTGCAAGGGCAGGAGTGCCAGCTATTCAGCCCCCTCCCAGCACCCTCTGTTACTTGGTCCACCCAGTAGTCCACTAGTGCCCTGTCCCCCACCGGGCTCAACCCCGCCAGACTCCTGCGTCACAGCTACAGCTGCTTCCTCCCTCTAGGACCAGCAGGCAGAGCTTTCCCAGCTGAGCTTCACCTGCCTGGCCTTGAAGGTGAGGGTGATGACGATGAGAGTTCCCACTGAGATCATGTTCATTATGGCCTAGACACTGTTCTAAGTGCTGGACCTGTATCGACTTGCTTCCTTCCCACCACAACCTGGCTTACAGAGGAGCAAATGGAGGCGTCTGTGGGGAACTAAGGACTATCTGCAGCTGGAGGGACGGCATCCTGGCCCTGCTCCTGCCTGGGGGAGGGGGCAGGTGGCAGCATCCGCCAAGCCTGCCCTCAGTTTGCCGTCGGATCCCAGGAGCCTCCCCCAGGGAACCACCTTGATGTAGAGGAGCAACGTACCAGCAAAATTGTTCCTGGCAGGGCATGTTGTGATGCCTAATATCCCCCCACCAGAAGTACTGCGCACCCACCAAAAAGAAGGTGCGAGACGGAAACAGAGTCAGCGCTAGGGTGCACTGTTAAGTTAAAGGAAAAAAGGGAGATGCTAAATAGTACACAGAAGACACTACTACTTGTGTAAGAAAGTAGGGGCACTTTTTAAAAATTGCATACACACACACACACACACACACACACACACACACTTATTTTTGCAAAAAGAAGTCCTGTGTGTATGGGAAGCTGGGATAGAGGTAGAAACAAGACTTCTCCTGGTGCACTTTTTCTATAACTTTAATTGAGACATAATTCACATATCATATAATGCAGCCATTGAATATATGTAATTCAATGGATTTAAGTATATTCACAGATACATGCAACCATTGCCATGGTTGATTGTAGGATATTACCTTAAAAAGAAACCCTGTACCCTTTAGCTATCACCCCACTATTCCTCCCCCCAGCCCTGGGCACCCACTAATCCTCCTGTCTATGGATTTGCCTCATGTTCTAGCACGGGTCAGAGCTTCACTCCCTTTTATGGCTGAATAATAATCTATCGTATGGATATATCATCTTTTAAAATCCATTCATCAGTTGATAGGTATTTGGGTTATTTCTACTTTTTGGCGACTATGAATGATGCCATTATGAACGTTTGTGTACAAGTGTTCTTGTGGACACACGTTTTCATTTCTCTTGGGTGCGTGCCTAGGAGTAGAAGTACTGGGTCATGCGGTCGTACCGTGTTTAGTTGTGAGGAACTGTAGGCTGCTGCCCGCTGCACCGTGTTGCAGTCCCACTGGCAATCTCCAAGACGGCCAGCTGGCCACATCCTCCCTGACACATTGCTGTCCGTCTGTTTGATAATAGCCAGCCTATCAGATGCAAAGAGGTATCTTATTGTGGTTTTGATTTGCGTTCCCCTGATGGCTAGGGTGCACATTTTGTCTATAGTTTTGACATTTAGTTTAATTTAATAATGTCACATCAAAATTAATTTGATAAAATTAAATAAAATTGGAGGAGGCGGGGAGCCCCCAAGGTATAAAGAATTGAGTCCCCCAAGAGGTGCTGCTGCTTGGGGGTGGAGCCGAGGTTCCAGCCCAGGAAGTCTGCCTCAGAGCCCAGCTCTGAGCCTCCACCCTCTGCCTCCTGGACATTCACCAGCTTTTTTTGGCTGTTGTCTCCTTGGGGCCCTTGATACAAGTGTCCCAGGGCTGGGCCCACCGTCCTCTTACTTGGTTAAACCAGCCCTCCCAGGCCTTCTCCTTCTGTTGCCAGCCAACTTCTCCAGCCTGGGAGGAAGACATCTACCCTTTGTCACTACAGGCTGTGTCCAGGACATTGGGGCTGGGGCTCCTCACACCCCCTTGGCCTGGATATGGATGGTCAGGCTGAGAATCCCCTCCGCACAGCTCCCCAGCACCCCTGAGAGGCTGGTGCCTGAGCAGACCCGCTTTTCTGGTCCCTAGCTCAACATCAGAAATGCTGGAGGGAGGGATACAGGGATGTCTCTGAACACAAAGGGGATTTTGCTGGGAGGCTGGCTCTGGGAGAGCCCATGGCTGATGAATGGAGCTTGCTCTCTACACAGTTTCGTACTGGGGACCCAGGGAGGGACTGGGATACCCTTGTCACCCTGTCCTTGCTGCTGGACATCAGGCTGGGGAAGGCTGGGGCCACCAGACAGCACATTTGAGACTGGTACAGCCTGGGTAGGGAGAGATGACCAAGGCTGGGGGGACTAGCTTTACCAAGCAGCTACAGTCAGGTGTCACCAGGTGGAGGGAGAGTCCGCCAGGTGCCATTTAAACGCCTGTCGGCCCTGCTAACAGACAGGAAGTCCTGGATACAAATCCAGTAGTGAATAATTGTTCATCCAGATGTTAATGAAAATCAAACCCATAACTTAACGTTGCTAAATACGTGTACTTGGACTTTTTAGCATTCGTCATGTTTAAGACTATATAGAGTCATAGACTGGCCTTGTAATGAGAATTTAAAGTTATAATTGAGTATTTAATTTAGATTTGAGGTTTTAACTTGAAATCTAAGTTCTCATACAATACTGGAACACTTAGAAAACTTGAGTCACCATATTTTAAAGTATTAGATTTATAATTAGTACTTAAGTGCTTGGGAAGGGTTTGTCATTGAGACTGTTGAAGTGCTGTACTTAAAAAGCAAATGAAAAATTAAATGTACTAATATAGTTCACTGTGTTTAAAGAGATTAAATTAACAAAATATGTGGATGGACCAAACATTAACCAGTGTCTCCTCCACCCATTGTGAAGTGATGGTGAAAATTTGCTAGGCTTCTTCATAAGAATATTAATAAATTGAATTTAAAAGTTTAAGGAAGAACTGGGCCTTTACATTTGTAATTTTAATGAATCGAATGCTAATTTTAAAACTTTTAAATTTAAGATAAAATAAACTCTGAATTTTGTGCACAAAACGTGCCCTTAGAAGACATCGACACCCTCCTGTTGAGCTGGGGAGGAGTCAAGACTGCTGGAGTGTTTCGGGGATTCCTGTCACCGCTCAGGGTGCTGGGGAGGGGCCCTAGGGTGACCAGGGCTGTCCAGCCACAGGCGCTGGCCCACACCAGTTTGTCTTCTGTGGCTGTGTCTTAAGTCCATCTCCATCGCAGCCAGAAAGGTCATTTAAAATGTCACCCTGCTTATTCCCACCAACGTCTTCCCGTCACACTCGGAATGAGCCCCACCTCCGCACACTGGCTCTTATGGCCCGTGTGCCCTGACTCCACTGCGCTCTCTGTCCGTCTGTCCCCACCTCTAGTCCCCCACCACCATCCAGCCTCCCTTCTTGTCTGTCCCTGGAGTCATTCAGGGCTCCAGTCTGGAGACTGCACTGGCTGCTCTCCCCGATGCCTGCTCCTTCCTGCAACCTGCTCCT
>CAUYSK010097377.1:0-47783 GCA_963575035.1 Avahi laniger | reverse complement strand
ATTCATCAAAACCTGGAGATCACATTTTATTAATCCACTCATGTATTGATGGACACTTGGGTTGTTTCCACATCTTTGCAATTGTGAATTGTGCTGCTATAAACATTCGGGTGCAGATGTCTTTCTTATACAGTATCATTTGTTCTTTTGGGTAGATGCCCAGTAATGGGATTGTTGGATCGAATGATACTTCTAATTTTATCTCTTTAAGGTTTCTCCATATTCAGCTTTAAGGAACAATGGTGATATAGCACCTTTTGTATACTCCTGGATAGAGCTGGAATGCATTCTACTAAGTGAGGTATCCCAAGAATGGAAAGACAAGCACCACGTGTACTCACCATCGAATTGGTATTAACTGATCAACACATAAGTGCACATATAAGTATAACATCTATTGGATGTTGGGCAGGGGGGAGAGGGAAGGCGGAGGAGGGGACGGGTATACGCATACACAAAGAGTGCAATGCGCACCACCCGAAGGATGGACATATTTGAAACTCGGACTTAGCGGGAGGGGGGAAAGGGCAATATACATAACCTAAACATCTGTACCCCTATAATATGCTGAAAAAAAAAAAACTGGGGACAAGTCAGTAGACCAAACACTGCCTTAGTTGAAATATTACCCAAACAATTTAAGTTAGAAAACTCTAAATAAATCATGTATATGTGTGTGTAAATTCTCCCAAGAAAGCTGCCCTCCATTTTTACCAAATTATTTTTTCTACTTCTAAGGGACTAACCTTATTATAAACCTCAGGAGTATGCTATCTTTCCCACAAAAAAGAAAGGGGAAGATGATAAATTTCTAGGGATGGTTTTGCACACCAATGAAAGGCATCGGTTTCTAAAGGATGGTTTCCAACCTGTTAATAATTTTCAATACACAACAGCTGCAATCCATGAAAGAGATAAATATTCATGGCACAAAGCATTTATATGTATCAAATGTATATTCATGAACAAATGGCTTCCCTTGCCTTTAATAGTGTTTGTTGTGTAGTCAGTGAAGAATGGACCAAGTTTCCCCTGGCTGCTACTGCTGGGTCTCTACTGTTACATCTCCTGATTGTGGCAGTGATTATACACAGGACAATAGCCATGGAAAAAAAAAAAAAAAAACCAAAAATGTGCCCAGAATCACTCCCTACCCATTCCAGATATTGAATAGCAGCACCTCCCTGCATCAAATATTAATGGCAGATTTTACATGGTTGCCAACTTATTTTTCAGGAAAAGCATTTATATTCAAGCCCTGTGTAGCCATATGTGCACTATAATATCCATGGTTGACTCTCCTCTTTCAAATATGCTTTGTCACAGCACCGCCCTCCCAAAGGGCTTTGCTAAGAATACTGGAAAGGGAATTTGCATACATTGAATAGCACTTTCAGGTGATCGTCAGCATCCAGTTGTCATGGCCTCAATGAGAGTGTTCTGTGCAGCATGGAGGCAAAAGAATGACAGTGCAAACTATGCAACAAAAGTCTTTGTTTTTCAGTAAGGTTTGGCGGATGGTATGTACTTCTGAAAATTGGCATATTGTTTAATAAAAGTGTTGTTTGTTCCATTAATTTCTCCAAGAGGAAGACAAGAATAGAAACAGGTAATGTAATGTGCCTTTTGGTGAACAAGAAAGGAATCATTATAAGGTTTTAGGGTACTGAGCAAAGCCTGCTAAAAGTGAAAAATAAAAACGTAATAATAAAATAATTTAAATTTTAACATGCAGGCAAAGAAGCCCTTGAGCTTTGTAGTCAGGGTCTCCTAGCCCCCTCTCTCAATTTTTCTTAGTAATCTCCCAGCCACCCTTTAGGGTCACAAGGAAATTATTTTGACTCTATTAGAAATGTCAAACTTCCCCTTTCTCTCTTTTGTCACTTGCTATTGATCCAGTCTAAATGATATCCTTTTGAGACGCTGAGACCATTCTCTCTCTGTGTTTTCATAGGGTACCTACTTGCATCTGAATTTTAGTTTGCAAAGTTAAATTTCACCTGATTCCTCTCAGTAGATTATGCAATATATTGCATCAAATTCTAATTTATAACCTAGTATAAAATATATAAAGCTTTTAGTTCTTTGTGTTCTGAGACTAAGATTGCATGTGATAACCAGTAAGGAGAAAGCACCTTGTTGGATATGTCAAAGTTCCAGAAATGTCATGGATTGTAGTAGTAGTTGGCTAGGATGAAGTCATATCTCTCTGCAAATAAAATTGTTTCAGTATTTAAAATATAGGTTCAGTATTTAAAACAATTACTAATTTTATCTTGGATTATATTTCGAAAATTAAACTTTTCACAGAAAAATGTTCCTGAAATTTTCATAAATAAATATAAGAGGTTTTCCAGAAGCTTGGGGATACCTGGAAACCTAAAATTAATTCCCTAGATCCCTCCCACTTCTGATTATAGAATTAGGAGCATGATACTATCACTTTTTCCCTGTCTCAATGAAATGCCTAGTATATGTGTCAGATTTTTCTGTGTCAACTCTTTTATATTATCCTTATTAATAAAGAGCAGTCCACATTGCAGTTCAATAGCATGCTTCAATTGTCAGTCACCTCATCAGAAGTATAAATAATGTAAAAGGCACAGGAATTGATTTCATCTAATTCATATATTTGAATTATTTTTCCACACCTATCATGTTCTGGTACTGTGCTACATAGACATTTGCTATTATAGACATAGCTCCTTCTCTCAAGATATTTTTAGTCTAGCAGAGAAAGTAAATGAAGTAGCCACACAATGAGAATGCAGTATGCATTCAGTAACGTTCCAGCAGAGAAAGTAGAAGGTGTTATGAGACTTAGCAAGTTTAAGACACTTGCCCAGGGTCCCACAGTGAGAAAGCAATAAAGCCTGCATTTGGACCCAAGTTCGTCAAGCTTTTCACACTGTACATACTGCTTATGTGAAATACTGATGTGGCTGCACCCAATGTCCTATACATAGGAGCAGCCATTGGACAGTAACCATAGGAAATTCCCTCACCCTGCTCTTAGGTAGAATTAGCTAGAATTATGTCACATGTCTGATCTTAGCCACAAAGGAAGCTAAAGCCGAGAAGTAGAAAATAATTTTCTCATGACTTATTTTAGTGAAGGTCCCATTAGCAAGAAGAGGGGTGGAAGGCTCTGGGTGCAAGTGTGGCTTCCTGCTTGCATTGACTCCTCAGTTTCATTTGGTCCTGTAGCCAATCTGATAGCTCCCTGCTTGGACCCAAGGGCTGGAATGGGGCTCACTCCACCAGGACGATTCACCAGCCCAGTGGAAAACTGGGTCCTACTGGTCATTGGGGCTACACTTGATGGGAGCTGTTGTCTTGGACAGGAAGAGGCTGGGCCACAGACTGAGCCTCACTCTAGCTTCATTGCTTTGTATCCAGCACCCTACTATCGGCTGGAGTCCTTACCGGAATCCTTGTCATTCCCTCTGCCACCTTCCCGACTTCCCACAAGTTAGTGGTTAAATTCTCAATCAACTTTTAGTTCAGTATCAACCATGATGGCCTAGGAAAGATAATAAACTAATCATGATACAAAACTAATCACAACAGTTCACAATGTTTCACAACTGTAACCAGTCTCAGAACCATCTTCTGAAAGCTTCGATATGGGGAATGACTTCTTCCCATTGCCCAATACTTCAGGATTGAGAGGAGGGCCAACAAAGAAACTAACTAAAACCAGGGTGGAAACTAAGGTGGGGAGAGACATGGGTCTAGCTCTAAGCCAAATACTGTGCTGAGCACTTTCTAATACTTTAGCTCATCAACAACTCAGAATAATCTTAGCAGGCAAGTATTATTGATTGAGAAAAAGAAACAGCAAGGCTAAATATCATTCCTGAGGCCTCACACCTAATAAGTGCCAAATCTAAGATTTAAGCTCGGCCATATGCCCTTTCCACCACTGGTGCTTCCCTGAAGACAGACGTATCCTGGCACTCAAACTGAAAGAGGAGATGAATACACCTTTCCACAGAAACTGAAAAACAGCTTGATGCATCTTTTTGGCTCCAAATGTAGAACAATGATAGACCAAATCTTTAAAAACAAAAATATGAAAAAGTAAAACTACCTTAAAAACTACTCATGTATGAGGAGTTCAGTGCTCCCTGGGGGGACCGCTTTGAGAGGAAGCTGTTGTTCTGAGGAGAGAAGCGTGGTGGCCCACATCCAGCCTCCCACTGACTCTGTAAGTGGATTTGCAACATCCTAAATGTCACCCCAGCACAAGGGCCCTTTGTGGGTGCTAGTTCTGGACTAAAAGCCCAGAAGACCAGGAGAGGCATAGCTAAAGGCTAGATGGGGAGAGGTGAGCACAAAGAAAAGGTAAATAAAAGCACTGTGAAATGTGTGGTTAGTTTCCGTGATTAGTTCAGTACCTCACCCTAGGACACCGTGGGTTGGTCCTAAACTAAAAGTTGTTAAAGAACCTAAACATTTTAAGTTTTATCTGCAAATAAACAAACCAATAGATAAATAAATTGATTTTACAAATATGTAGATAATGAGCTAGGCTTGGAGGAATTCTAGAGAGAACTTGCAGTTGACAAAGTGTGGAGCTATTTGCGCTCATTCATATTAGGGTATGTGCCGGTTATAGTTCTCAGCAATCATCTACAGGTATAGATGAATATCATAGTTTTTCAGTGTTGGGCCAGGAGAAGGTGGCTATTTAGGAACATTTCAAAACTATGAAGACTATTGCAGCTTCTCTACTGATACCCTGAGCCAACTTTCATTGTTCACGTTCCGCTGACCATCATCCAAATGCCAGGCACTCTGTGCAACGGGAGCCTTGACGCCCCTGTGCAGCAGGAACAAAGCTTTCATTGCAGGAAAACTTAAAAATATTAAATGCAAATCACCACACGGCTCTAAGATACCTGCTTGTAGTATATTTATACACCTATTTCAGATAACCAATGGAATTGTTTCAGAGTTGCCATCTTGAGCCAAGGGCTCCTTCATGCTAAAACTCCATCCCTACAGGAGCTATCTGCTGTAGGTAACCTAGGCTCAAGCCTAATCAAGTTCTCACTGAAACACACCTCCACCTTACAAGGACTTTGGTTTAACTGTGAACAGAATGACTTCCAAAATGATTTTTGCTTCACTGAAAGAAGTGACTTAGGAGATACAGGAAAACCACCCCGAGTGGATTGAAGTAGACATTTGTTGTTCCCACATCGTAGAGCCTGAAAGCAAAAATGTCTCAATGCTTTTCCCATGTTTCAAAACCCCACAAAAGTATGCAACAACAAGCAAGCAAAGCCACGCACAACAACAAAAATGTGTCTTACAGGTATTCATTAAGCACGACACTGCTGTTGTTCCCCGGTTTTGAGCAGGAAGTCATTTCAAGCTTGGGACAGGCATGTATGTGCCTTTGGAACAAAAGCGTTTCCGACAAAGGCTGGCACAGGTGTTTGCCCACAATGGATGTGACCGTGACCTTGGGCTGATGTCAACCTCCATGTCCTGCCCTGCCACTCCCCATCTTGAGGATTCCATTCTGAGAAGGGCACAGCAAGCATGCAGTTCCTCACGTAGACCCATGTTGGAAACCAACAGGGGCAGATGTACGAGGTAAATCCTGTTGGCTCTGTTAAGGAACCTTATCCTCCTCTTGTCTGTTTTCTAGTTGGGGTGGATGCCCAGCCTTGACGCAGGCAGGCAGCTGGTGCTGGAGAAGCAGTGTTGGTGCCACAATATTGGTGCATCAACAATGCTGTTTGCAGTACACATGAAAGCTCTTGTATGCTCAAGGTAAAGCAAAATAAAATCAGTTAACTATTCCACATTATGGTCCTCTGAGAAATACATAAAAATTCCCATTTTATCCGTATGTTATATAGAATTCACAAAATACATGAACACAAGAGAACTGAAGGGAATTTGGGACTCAACACCCTGCTCCTAGCCATCCAGTCTTAGGTGAGTATGTGCTTCCTTTATGTCTCCTGTAGGCTTCAACATCAGCAAACTCTATTTCCATTTATATAAATGTGTGCTTTACAATAGGATGTTACAGCGGTCTCAAAGTTTCCATTCACCATTATTTGAAATAAATTTATTCTCCTTCAATGACTTTTGTCAGAAATAGAGCTTGTATGGTTTGTGAAGTGTGTGCGTGTGTATGTGTGTTTTCCCCCTTGATGAGACGGGAGTCACTTTTAGGTAGATATAGCCCAGTTATCCCTCACTATATAAATTACATGCATTTAATCCTTGTTGAACGCCCAGGAAGGGAAAGTGCTGATGTGTATGTACCAGGGCTTGTGCTCCTATGGGGTCTTTCACATTATTTCATTTATTCTTCGCTAAACTCCACGAGATTGCTCACGTTGTTAGCCCGAGTCTAATAATATTTAATAATCAAGCACAGAGAAGCAAAGTAGTGTTACCCTCTAGTAAGGATTGGATGTGGGGTTTAAAAGCTCTTGATTCTGGAAATAATGTTCCCTCCATAATAACACACTGTTTTCTGGCATTTTAACACCTGTATTCATTGATTCTTCTCTCATTCCCTTGGTCTTCCACATCAAATATGTGGTTAACTAGTCAACAGAGACAGTATTTCAAAAGAGTAAAGAGAGAAAGGGGTGCTGAATAAGAAGCAAGGCTCTGAGACTAAAAAAGAAAAAAAATTTATACTGAACCGGGAAACCTTGTAAACAGGAAGGAGAATGGCAGTTGGGGAGAGAAGGGATGAAGAGGAGGGAGGAGGGTTGTGCTCTGAGAGCTGAAGATTGGATTCAATTTACTTTGAAATGAAGGTCAATGAGAATTAATACCATTTCTTTTCAGATTTCATGTAACCTCCCCACTGGTTGTGTTTTTTTGTTACCCTACTCTTCTAGCTACTAATAAAAATCTCTTTTAGAAGAGTAAAGAATTTTGCTGTAGCACTGCAGGGCTGAGGAGCAACTGGGAATTGAATCAGGGGTGTAGTGAATGTGGCTCCTACACGAGGCACCTAACTGGAGTAGCAGGTAGTAGCAATGGGAAGGGGCCGATGTAACGGTCCCTGAGACTTTTGGATAAAAAGACAGTTACTCAATTTCTCCTTCAATAATATAATAATACTTGGCATTTTTATTACTTTCCATGTTCCCAAAACTGTTTTAAGCATGTGGTATCTGTTAGTTAAATTAATCCTCACAAAATCCTATAATATCTGTACTGTTATTACCCCATTTTATAGAGCAGGGAAATCGAGGCCCAGAGAAGTAACTTGCTCACAGTTATATAAGCCATTTTTTTGTCCCTTTTTATCTCTTCCCTGCTCTACTTCTTAAGTCATTTCTTAAAAGGAGAGACCTAAATTTAATTATCTCCCAATTAATTCCTTAGCCCAATACAATGCGGCTTCCGGGGATGAAGAGAAGTTGGATAAGGGGTAGAAAGATACTGTTAGATAGTAAGAATAAGGTCTAGTATTCAATAAGGCAGGAGGAAAGTTATAGTTAACAATAATTTATTGCATGTTTCAAAATATCTAGATGAGAAGAATTGTAATGTTCCCAACACAAAGAAAAGATACACATTTGAGGCATTGGATAGCCCAATTAACCCAATTTTATCACTGCACATTGTACACAGGTATCAAAATATCACATGTACCCCAAAAATATCTACAACTATTATATATTAATAAATTTATGTGTGAGATACCCTGCTATTTTTTTTAAATCAACTTCCTTCCCTTCACCCCTCAACAAAATACACAGACATACCCTTGAGAAGCATCACCAATGACCTCTTAACTTCCTGTTCCAATGACCTGCTGTATCCCTCATTCTGCTTCCCTTCTCTGAAGTATTTCACAATGTTTGCACTCCCCTTCCCTTCGAATGCACAGGCATCTCCTACCCCTAACTTGGCTCCTATTTTGCTAGCCACTTGCTCCCAAGACTTTTAGCTGTTTCAGCCACTTCTTACCTTTCCGAACAGCTCCAGGCTGTGTCCTTCACTCTCTTCCCTTCTGGTTCTGGTTCTAAAGAATGAGTCCCAATGAGATATGGGAGGCACACAGGCAGGAGGAAGCAATCACGTGGCAGAGTTTTAAAACCATTCATGCTCTCTTTCAAGACTCTGGTTGTTCTGATACATGCCACCCTATTTGACAGGTAGAGACAGGGAGAAGTATATTACCCCTTACCTTAATGCTTAGTGAATTTAACCAAAAACTACTTCAGAAGGTAGAGCTCATTCCCCCTCACCCCTACCGATGGGCTGTGCTTCCCTCACTCCCACCTCCGTAATGAACACTACTCCCATGAATCACTTTTGCCTGTCTTTGCCTGACTTTAAAAAAAGTTCTTTTAAGTGGCATATGTTGAAAATAATAAAAAGAGGGAACAGGGGGTTGGGGAAGAGAAAAGAGAGAAGTAGATGCAATAGGCAGTGTGTGTTTCTGGGAAGTGACATTGGGAAAAAGATGTAAAGGAAGCTGTAGCTTCGAAACCCCTGTCTGTCCATTACAGGCGAAACAGACTGAGCCATGTAGCCAAGTTCGAGCTGTGCAGGATGTTGTGGTGTGCTGTGGCAAGAAGTCACCAAAGGTAGAGTCACCGATTCACAATTGGGATTGTGAACTCTGTGTGTACAAGACATTCTCTCCTTTAATTTCCTCCATTTAAAAATAATGATAAATAACCTACTTGACAATTTAAGTGTCAATAAGTATAGTTCATTAAATAGTCTTAATAAATAGCAAAACTACTATTTATTTGGGTCATAGACTTTGCTGAGAACTCTGTATATATTGTCTTGCTCAATCTTTACACCAGTCCCATGTGGCAGATACTAGAATTGTATTTTTTTTTTTTTTTTTTTGCAAAGACATTAAGAATCTTGCCTGGCAATAAGCAGAGAAGGGATTTGAACCAGGGTTGTTGTGATACTAAGACCAATGCTCTGATGCAATATTATTCCACATCTAAATGTGATCACCCCACATGATTAGTCATCAGGGAAATGCAAATTAAAAGCCCAGTGAGACACTAATATATACCCATCAGAATGACTGCCACAAAGACTGGCAGCACCAAGTGTTGGTAGGCTGCGGAGCAACTGTGACTCTCATACATTACTGATGGTAGTATAAAATGCTACAAACCCTCTGAAAGACAGTTTGGCGGTTCCTAATAAATTTAAATATGCTTGCCCTTTGACTCAGCAATCTCACTTTTATATATTTACTCCCCTCAAAATGAAAATATATTTCCACAGAAAGACATCTGTAAGAATGTACATAGCAAATATATTTGTACCAGCCCGAACTTGGAAACAGCCCAGATATTAAAAGAATGGAAAAACAAATTGTGGTATGTTCCTTTAATGAAATACTACTCGACAATACAAAGGAACAAACCGTGAATACACTCAGTGACACAAATGCTTCTCCCAGACATTATGCTGTGAAAAAAAGCCAGACACAAAAGAGTACATGCTGTATGTTTCCATTTATCTGACGTTCTAAAAGTGGCAAAGCTAACCTATGGGGAAAATAAAAAAGGGAAACAGTGGCTGCCTCCTAGCAGAGTGGGAGGGGTTGACTTGGAAGTGACAGCAAGTATTTTACACCTTGATAGGGGTGTAGTTTACATGGGCGTATGTATTAGTCAAAATTGTTTAAGATTAGTGCATTTTAATATATGTAAATCTTGTCTCAAAAAGAACTAAATAAAGAAATAACAATGAGGAGGGAAGAGATGGGAAGAAAGGCGAGGTCTAGATGAAACACGCATGGAAGAATGTTGGTAACTATTGAAGCCAGGTGATAAGGATGTAGGCAAACATTATACTATTCTGTTTATTTTCACATGTTTGAAATTTTCCATAATGAAAAAATTCTAAAAAGTATTTTCAAATTCGTAGTCATCTGTTATGATAATTAAAATACAAATGAGGAGTTGGTGCCAGGCCAGACTGCTGATCATCCAGCCAGGCCCAGTGCAAAAAGCAAATCTGATCATGTTTCTTCCCTTCTGAGAGACTTTGATGTGTTTTCCATTCTCCATCCCAGAGAACAGGGTGGTTCACAGGAGCCTTCCTACCAAACGTATACACCAAAAGCAGTGTGCAAAGTTCTTTTAGATATATTATTATATTTACTACTTAGACCCTCTCTATGAAAGTTATTATCCCATTTTATAGTTAAAAATTTATATCAATGAAGGGACCCTCAACTAGATGAATTATAAGCAACGGGGCCTATAGAAAGTTCAAGTTTTGGACTCCCTCAGTTTTTGTCTACTTCAACTATGGCAGGAAAAATTCCAAGATGGCCCCTGCATCCCTGCCCTGCTATAATGCCATCCCCATGAGTGTACGCAGGGCCAGTGAGTATGATGAGATATCACTGGCTACCAATCATGTGACTTTCAGTTAACCAAAAGAGAGATTTTCCTGGATGGACCTGACCTAATCAGGTGAATGCTTTGTGGGAAGGTGAAGTGTCAGAGGGAAGCTCTTCTGCTGCCCTCAAAGAGGAAGCCAACTGTCATCTTGTGCCAGAGCCTATGGAGGGGCCATGTAGCAAGGGCCTGAGGGTGACTTCTAGGAGCTTTCAGGGGTTGACAGCTAGCAAGAAAAATATTCCTCAGTCACACAGCCTCAGAGAATTCAATTCTGCCAACAACTACAGTGGCTTGGTAGAGGCCCCTGAGCCTCAGACAAGATGATAACCCCAGACGACTCTGTGATTTCAGCCCAGTGAGATCCTGAGCAGAGGACCCAGTTAACGTGTACTCAGAATCACAAAAATCTGGAAATAGTAACTATGTGTTTTCTTTAGATGATTAAGAATTTGATAATTACTTTTTGGAAGTTTTTTATTATAAAAAGTTTCAAACACATCAATAAATTTGTGGTCATTTGTTATCAAGCAATAGAAAATGAACATGTCCTCCTTTCTGCCTTCTCTCCTTATGCCTCTCCATGTTCCGGTCACTCTGAACTTTCCTTAGTTTCCTAATTAAAACATTACTCCCATGACTGTGGTCCTGCAAGGGCTACACATTTTGCCTGCAATGCCCTTATTCTCTTTTCTGCCTGTTAAATGCTACCCAACCTTCAGAACCCAGGTCAACTCTTCCTCTCTGGGAAGACTTGACCAATTGCCCCAGGCAGAATTTATTCCTCGCTGCTCTGTATTTTCCCCTCAATTCCCCTCTCTCTCTCCTTCTGTCTCTCTCTCTCTCTCTAGCATATAACTGAGTTGAGAGCAGGAACTTACATTATTCATGTTCATGTCACTTAGAACTAGGATATGGTTAGAACACAGTAGCCACTCAGTAAACAGTTAAGGGGTTAACATACCTGTTGTTTTTCATTAGAATGTTTCTGAAGTTTATTCAAGTTAACAAATATTTATTTCCAGGGCCTCTTATAGCTGTCAGGGACAATAAAAAGATTAGTAGGGCATATTTCCTATCTCAAATAGGAAGAATAATATTTGAACACAAACAATAATCATAAGGCAGAACATGGTCTGAATCACATAAGAAACTGAATCTGGTCTATATGGGGGGGTGGGTCTCAGAGACAGGGAGATCATGGTCCTCAAGATGAAGCATCCCTCTGACACTTACAGCCTCGACTGTATATTTTAGGGATCGACACCTTTCCATTATCATCAAGAAGGCTGGAACGAGGAAAGAGAAAAATGGCGCTTCTTATCTTTCGGGTAGCTGGATGGTGAGCACACCGCTCCCCGCCCTCTGTTGTTCTTTGTGAGCAGACTGGAGTGGCAGCTGTGAAAACACTTAGAGGAAAAGGAAGGTCACGGAGGGGGAAAGGGCTGTTGACAATGTCAACTCCTCTCTAAGACCCTGTGGCCAGCATGAGAGATGCTGTGACACAAAGTCTTGCTTGATGGGTTGTGTGATGCTACTCAGAGGAGTGGGTTTAGCTGCTCTTGGTGTGAAGCCCAAGGAAAATGTCTCTGCCGCCGCTGATGTCAACACGTGCATCATGTGGCCAGCTTGCACTGTGAGTCAGACACCCACATCCTGTTGCCTTACACTCACACTAGTTCTCCCTTTAAGGGATATATCAAAGAGAATATGTCTTATTTTTTTCAAACAGACATCTGTTATTTTTCACCAGAAAGGAGATGTGTGTATGAGTGCCACAGAAGTCCATGGAGCTTGTGCCACAGAACAAATGATAATTCAATATACTTAATCATTTGGTATCAATGAAACACTCTCTTCTTTAAAGAAATCTCATCTATTTCATTTGCACCTTTCAAATACACTTGCAGAGAATTACACAGATCATTTGTAATATTGAAGCCCACTTCGACTTTAAACCAATGAGACATTTTGATCCGGCTCTTTCTCTGAGCTTACAAAATCTTGTGGATATAAAATCGTGATTATGTTTGACTTGCTTCCCTATTTTGAACTTTACTCATTTAATTAACCAGGATAACATAATAATCAGATCATTCGATCAATGTTATGTGCTCATAGTGAGCTCTTTATTTGGAATTGAACATTTTTAGCTCTGGGGGGGAGAAGAGGAAAGAAAAAGAGGTCAAGGAAATGTTAAAAATAAACCAAGACTGTGGACAAACTTACTCTGTTTTTTCCTACTTTGAAATATGCCTTCAGTTCATACTTCTTTGAATCATTTATGGGCTAAATTTGATAGCACCCTAGTTACCTGGGGTAGGGGTCACAGAGAAACACCTCCCTTGGCAGCCACCTTGCTATGGGACTTTCCAACACTTTGCCCAGCTCCTAATGTACTCATTGTCGTGATGATGACACATGTCTTGGCAAAACGTCTCCACGTTCAGAAGTAGAATAGCTTCAATGTTATTGATTCTATTTTAGACTTTACTAAAGTTGTCTGCCCACCACAGTCTGACTTCTTTAAACCTGGTCTGATTTTTTTCAGACTTTAACTTGGTCAGTCATTCCAATTTTCCAAAATAAAGGGATAATATTGCCTTCTAATATTGGAACTAAATAGTAGAGACAATGTTGTCTTAAGCTATCCATTTCCAAACATGGTGGTCTCCATTTAAGTTGGTAGATGCTTATAAGGCTACCACTGATTTTCTCATTAAATGTGTTATAAAACATAGTACATAAAAACATATTCATGACTTGGAAGGTATCAAAGAACTCTCAGAAAATGCTCTACCTTTCTCTTCTGTTCATCAATTGGTTTTAAGTTGTCTCAGTTGGCTTTTGCAATGAACCATGGACTGGCCAAACTAAATTCCAAAAGTTGGGGTAATTTATGATGGAAAACAGGCTAAATAAAAGAGATATTATGATAATCAGATAATTCTTAACTTTTGCAAATTATTTGCTAAAAAAATAGGTAAATAAATGCTGACACATTTTCATCCACTGTACATTAACATTCCTTTTGAAACTATTTTTGTACTAACAGTTCAGATTTAGAAACATTCTTATTTTGGTTTGTAAAGCTGAGTTTGTTTTATTGCTTTCTGTTCCTATTATTTATTAAATGAGTGAAAGTGAATAAGTGAAAGCAATAATATTATAAATTGTAAACTTTGTAAATTCAATATAATTGAAACAGAGATAATATCATTATGATAAAATGTTATTGGATAGTTACTGTACTAAGTCAGGTCAACTATTCATTCAACTATTGAAGAAAAGAATTTTTAAAAAGCATAAAACAATGGAAGTAGATCACCTACTTATTCTAATCATTCTAATAGCAGAGATTTAATTAGGAATGTCATAATATTTATTTAAATCTCTTAAAATGGACCATTCTCTATTTAATTTTCATACTTTTTTAGATTGTTGTACTTATTCTCAGGAGTAATAATGTACAAAGGAGAGTATTAACTACAGGTGTTTAAAAGATAGATTTTGAAGTCAAACAAATCTGGGTTGAAATCCCAGCTCCTCTATTTACCTAACGTAAGTTACTAATTATCTTTGGGTATCACTTTTCTCATCTGAAAAATTAAGATCTTCAGATTTGTTTTCTTAGAAGAGCAAAAAGATAACACATTTTTTGGATATGGAAAGGACCCATCATGGTACCTGGCATGTAATAGGCTTTCATGAAATGCTAATTTTATATAAGAAGCTATATATCATATATGTAGTAACTGTGGGCTGATCTCTAAATATATTCTCAAGGTAAACCAGAATGTATTTCCTAGATGTGCTTCATCTTATGCTGGTAAACCAAGGAACAGAAAGTATAACCGTGCATTGGAAAAAAAGAAGATTCACCTGCTCTTAGCCACCATGCCAATACCCTTGAGAAAGCTCACAGAGGCCCACCATACCTGCCTGGATCTCACAATACACAGAGCCACATCAGGCAAACATGATCTGGCTCATCTCTCAGCCAACTTTTCTTCATGAAGAGAATGAATGAAGGGCATCTTATATTAACCAGAGTTCTCCAGAGAAACAGAACCAATAGGATGTGTATATCTAGAAAGAAAGATTGATGTTAAGGAATCGGCACATGTGATTACAGAGGCAAACCAGTCCAAAATCTGCAGGGTGGGCCGGCAGGCTGGACACCCAGGGAAGAGCCGATATTGCAGTTCAAATCAGAGGGCCATCTACTGGCAGAATTTTGTCTTCTTCTGGGGAGGTCAGTCTTTGTCTAGGAAGGCCTTCAACTGACTAGACGAGGTCCTCCACATTATGGAGAATAATCTGCTTTACTCAGTATCAACCGATTTAAATGTTAATCTCATCTTAAAAGACCTTCACAGAAATGTCTAAAATAATGTTTGACCAAATATCTGGGTACTGTGGCCGAGCCACGTTGACACAAAATTAACCGTCACACATCCCATGAACGTTATCCCCAACAGACGCTGATGAGTACAGTGGCTAAGATATCAAGCTTCGGGCAAGGCAGAAATGCATTCAAACCCTGACACTTTGACTTATCAGCTCTATGAAAACTATGTAAACTTTCCAGACCTTAGCTGTCAAACAAAAACCAAGATATCCGTGGAATATCATTGTTAGGATTGCTGTTAACGAGAAACTTAAATAATGATGCAGTTAAGGCATTTAGATTTGTATGTGGCATGCACAATGTACTCAGTAACTAACAGCACCTTTTCCTAGTGAAAACAAAATAAGAAGTCTGGTTAAATAAGCATGAGGCCAGAAAATTTGTTGACAGCTCTGCCCTGGTAAGTTCCTGGCCCATCTCAAATTATATTTACAAGTAGTGCCTTTTTTATTGTTGTTAAAATGAAATAAACAAAACGTTTTCATACTTTGTAAAATGCATCTCCCACCCAGTTTCATACTTTGTAAAATGCATCTCCCACCAAGCTCCTCTTCCTGTGCCTTTCCCTTTGTCTACCCGCCCACTGCTATTTTCTTCTGCACGTTTCATCACGGAGCATTGCCAGGTGTAGGTTAGCAGGTGTCAGAGGGATAACAAAGGAAAGGAAACACTTTCTGTGCTTCTGTCTTTGTAGGCACAAAAATTAATCACACTTTCTTTTTCAGTAAAGAGGCTAAATAAGTCAGCCCTGCATTTGAACTTGCTCTCCCCAAATAAATAATTGAGATGGGAATGTTGATTAATGTATTCAAGCAGAAATGTATTAGTGTGGTTTTCAATAGAGGACTATTCTCTCCATACATGTATCATTAGACCCACAAATACACACACACATACACTCACAGTGTTGCAGAATATCCTAGGAGTGGCATGTTTCTTTACAAATAAAGCAGCAGCTCTCATTTGCAGGCTAATCCTCAAATGTACTTTGCAATGATCAATTCCACAATCCAACCTACATCCTCATAAAAACTGCCAAGTGTGAGTAACAAACACAGTTTAACAAGTTTTTATTTTAGACTTTACCCAAGTTTACTATTTTCTATGAATTACCCAAATTTTCTATGAATATGGGCATTGCTCCTGGATTAAGCCACTAAAAAAACAAATTTTGATTATTTCTAGTAACTATGTAGTGTAAAATAACAACAGCTATCATATCAACAACAAAGTCTCCTAGAAAATCCTATAAAGATCACAAAATCTGAGGTATAAGCCATCAAAGACTGAGTTGTAAATGCATTATTGCTTGTGTAATGGAAAGAACCCTAAATGTGATAAGGGCTCCAGTTCTTGATCCACCACTACCAATTTTAAGGGTCAATTAACCTTTCTGGGCCTCATTATTCATCCTAGTATCAGGATCCTTGCAATGTTTAATTGAAATATTGTAAATGAAATTACTTTATAAACCCAAGGTATAGACTAGTAGAAATGGCTAAAAGTAGGACTGTAGTTTCCCCTCACCTGCAGTTCCACTTTCCACGCAGTTTCAGTTACCTTCAGTCAACCATGGGCCAAAAATATGACAGTATTTTGGGAGAGAAAGAGATTAGATTTACATAACTTTTATTATAATATATTGTTATAATTGTTCTATTTTATTATTAGTTATTGTTTATTTCTTACTGTGCCTAATTTAAAAATTAAACTTTATTTTAGGCACATACATATAGGAAAAAACATAGTATCTATAGGGCTCGGTTCTATTCAATTTTTTAGGTATCCACTGGAGATCTTGGGATGTATCCCCCATAGATAAGGGAGGACTACTGTAGCTAATACGTATTGAGCACTTAGTATGTGCCAGATACTCTTTTAGTAATGTGTATGTGTTTCTCATTTAATTTTCACAACAACACTCTGAGAGAGGAATTATGCCCATGCCATAGATAAGGAAATTGAAGCTCTTAGAAATAGGTAAATGAACAGGGTCACGGTGATGGTAGGTGTGAGAAACAGGCTTCAAATCCAGGCATTCTGGCTGCAGGACTCCATGCACTATTTTCCACCACTGTCAAGGTTAGAACTTAACCCTGACTCATTTTGCAAGAAGATGACACTGAAAGCAAGCGAATGTAAAGTTAACATTGTAAAATACTATTATAGACGCAAGATATTTTTCCTGCTACCAATGTCAGTGGTTTCTTCTCTCAAGAATGGCGATGGGCATGAGAACAGTACTTGGGTAAGTGTTAACCTGAGTGGGACGTGAGTCTCAGATGGGAAGACTGAAAGCCTCAAGATGCATATGTCAGAAATTATGTCAGATTATGAGAGCTGATGAAGAAAAGAACATGAAGGATAAGAAAAGGATTTAGAACTTTAGAGAGGTGAAGACTTTATTTCTTGGTTTGCTTTTCCTCCTGTGTTATTCTAGAAGGGAAAGCAGGAAGTTGGGAAGATCAATGTGAGCTTTGGAGTCAGGCCTGAGCTCGAATCCCTGGTTTAAAAGGATCATTGAAGCAAGACATATCAACTTGGAAAATTTCCATTCCATAGTTAGATTAATAAATGGGCCTTTTTTTTTCTGTCTGGATATACTGTTTTGAGTCCTTTTATAATTATCTGCCTCCAGAGATACAATGATAAATAATGAGAAACTTAACGAGACAATGCTTTTAAGATTTTCTTGACAAGTCTCAAAAGAACATCTAACTACAGATGCATATTTGTGATGAACTATTGAACCCTGGAGAGTCTGAACTGGTTAAATCTTGTATATTCTGAATAACAGTTATAGTAACCCAACAGCTGACACCTTCTAAGGATGTCACATACTGGCAATGAATATTAGATTTCACCCAAAATAACATATCTTGTACTTTAGCTGATTTATTTTGAAATTTTCCATATTCTACACCTAGGTCAATAAAATATAACTCTCAAAAATTAGAGATGTAAATGTTGATTTCATTTAAAAATTTCAGAGGATGAGGAATTTGACTAACATAATGTGTTATATACAAAGAAAAATAACATAAGAAATAATCTAATCACATAATATAAAACCTCACTTTTTAAATTTTTTTCCAATTATCACATGCCAGGGAAAAAACAGATCATTTTTATTTGGGTTATTTATTCATTCAGTTTTTTAAGTAATGCCTTTCTTTGTACTATCCCCAGGCACAAATACAAAAAGAAAAGAGTATATATTAATTAAAATGCATAAAAGTCAATATTGTTACAATTTTACACCTTTACATAAAACAGCTTATTAAAATACTACCATATTAAAGGTCCCCTTCTTTTGGAGAATTCTAATTTTTAAAAGATATTTAGCACTAGACCCTGGTCAGCAGAAACTGGGCTTAAAGTCAAACTGACCCAGGGCTATAATCTTACATCTCCTGACAGGAAAATAAGAGTGTGGTAGTCATTAGGACTATTTCACCAAGGACAGCAGAGCTGTATTTATTACCATCCGAATGGAGAATCATTCAATGGATGGTGTTGTTTATTTCTTTTCAAGCTTGACTCCCTGAGGACAGAGTTTCACTTGATCATGTCTGTAGCTCTCTCAAAGGGACACAAGTCCTATACGATCTAAACACATGATATGAATGAGAATAATTATCTTTTATCAAATATCGACTATGGGCTGGTAATTACATACGTTATCTCACTTAATCCTCATAACATTTTGGGAGGATGTTATTATTCTCATTGCACAGATGGGTAAACTGAGTCTTGAAAACTTACATAACTTGCTTAATGGTGGTGTCCTTCCCATAGCTATTACCGTAATCATTCCTATAGTCATTATTATTAAAAAGTGAAATGGTTTGATCCTAGAAAATGTGTTGTAGCATGAAAGCTAGAGGCTCATTCTTCCACACAATGGAACATCTCATTCACTGAAATGGTAACATCCATTTGTGATTTTACAGAAGGTGAAAAACAGTTCTGGCAAACCAAGCAGGAATCCTGAAATTGAGCCTTTCAAATGCATACATACTTTGCTACAGTTCCTGGGAATAGTAAACCTCAATACTCCACATTAAAGAAAAACTCCCATTCGTGATGTAAATAAACAATTGCCCTCAACTATGAACTTCTGCCATCATAAATGATCATTGCCCACTGTGTCTAAAAGGGAAATCTCCTAACTGAACATGTTTTTCAGTCAGAATCTCACGACTAACCAGGCAACGCAAAGATCAGGACTTACTTTTCACAGAAAGCTAAATAGATAGGTTACTGCTGAATGATGGAATCTGTGCCCAAGACATAATTTGGCTGTTTAAAGTGTTCATGCCTCAAACCTCCATGCCTTTCCCTGGAGGTCTGTAAAAAGATGGGATATTTTCATGCTTTGAGAAAACTAAAGAAAAAATTAACCTAATTTGAACGTAAGAAGGGAAGTAAACTGATTCCCACTGAACCACATGTCATTCTAAAATAATGTCTTTGACCAGTTTGACATGGAATACGTGACAATTCACAAGTGCTTCTTTGCTAATGACAAGCACAACACCACCCACCACGTACCTGGGTCCATTCATTTTTTCCTTTTCTTTCATAGCTTGTATTTCTTTTGTGTCAAACCTCTCAGTGCTGGTCTCACTAAAGTCACTGGGTGCATATTGTTGTTGCTTTTACCATTTAAATAAAGCATTATGTAGGGAAAACATGTTTTCCAAAAACTGAGATCATTGATATTCATGTACACACACATATGCAAAAAGCAAATGAAAAATAGTTTAATCAGAGCCATACTGAGTTTGCTGATAAGTGTTAGATTAGCTGACAAGAAACTATTTTGTAATTTTATCAAACGCTTTTTATAAAAAGATTTAAGAAATCCATTCTTTTCTAAATCTTAAGAATGAGCAATTATACTTTTTTTGGAAAAGTGTAACTTAAACACACAAATTTGTTTGAAAGGAAAATCAATAGAAATATTTAAATCCTGCTTCTAGAATATATTTAAAACCTAGTTTGAGAATATTCTATTTAGTATCTTCTACTTGGACATGTGTTTTAATAGCTCAATTTCTGAAAAGGGAATGTAATATTTAAATCTTATTACATGTCATAAGTTGTCCTTAAAAAAAAAAAAGAATAAATTTTAGCCAATAGTAAAGAAATTATTCAGAAATACACTAAATCCTAGAAGTGCCTGATAAATTATACCCATTCCTAACTAACAGTTTCATAGAGTTTAGCAATATATTTGCAGAAACGTGGTTATAACTGTCTGATAGGCTCTCTTTAAATTCTGAGAGTCCCACACTATATTCATTTTAATCAAAACGAAATTTACGTTGGTACAGCACAGACCTCGGACGCCAGTCTTTTGTTCCGTGGAACAGATGTTTTGGAATTCATATAATGACAGACAGACTTCCTTTATGAAACGCTTCTAGAATGAGGGCTTTGGTCAAACTGGTCATGCCTGTATTAAAACATTTCACTCTTCAGGAGAATATTTGTATTTTTGTACATATCTCTTTTGGCAATCTCATCCTGATAAAAAGTCAAGTTCCTTTTAACTTTTTTGTATTTTTTTCAAATCGCATTCCTAACATTTGGAAAGTTGAGTCATCAAGATTAATGTCAGGTTTAACATTTTGTTTGAGCTACTCTCTCAGATAATAAGCAAATGGGGAAATACATCTGTTGAAATCCATTAGAATACAAAGACCTGGGGATAACTGGTACCCCAGACTCTAAACAAGCAAAAGATATAAATGGGTGACCTTCCCTGGATTAAACTCTAAATGTCCCCTGGAGGGGATTCATGCCATAAAAGCTCTGCATGTCTGTTGTGTGTCGTTAAGAAGGTAAATTCACACCTAATGGTACAATGCATACTATCTGGGTCATGGACACACTTACAACTTTGACTCAAACTGTGCAAAAGTAATTCATAGAACCAAAATGTTTGTGCCCCCATAATATTCTCAAATAAAAAAGAAGGTAAGATTAGTAATTCCCTCAGCTTCGGGGGCCAATTCCCACACCCTACCTTCCCAACCATGAATACTGTAGCTGTGAGCCAATCCCTCCCAGATTTCTTGGCCTACATTGTTGATGAGATTGTTGAGAGTTGGGATTTTTTTTTGTAATCATCTGATATTGCTAATATTTACTTGGTCTGATCAATTCAGTCCTCGTAACATAGTTTCAGAGGCATACTGACTCATTTAAACACTAAAATGCCATTTAGGTCATTGAAGCACTAATCCACTAAATGCCATCTGGGTCTGTGCCTCACCAAGTAAACGTCACTAGTTACCAACTTTGATTTCACTGAACTGGAGGAAGGGCAACACATGGCCTTTACAATAAAAAGGTTTGTATTCAGTTTTGTGCAAGAGTTGGAACTCAAAATTTTCCAAACATGTCTATTCTTCACGTTTAACTCCTGTTATCCCCATAGGCTTGATTTACTCAGTTTCAAAAAACAAATGTACACAGGCTGTCCTCCTGGAACTAAGTATATGTAGAGAATTTGTTGCTTTCTTCTGGTCATAAAATAGCTAATTATTAAAACCTGTTTGCATGGGATTGTTGTCCTCGAAGCTTTGACATTTATTATTTCAAAGGGCAGCCTGCAGGTTTGCACCATGGATTCTAAGGTTTTCTCCAACGAATTTCTGCAAATATGTATATTGTTCTATTTCATAATATCTGAGATTCAAGAAATCGATTGCAAAAAAGACACAGTCCCTGTTTCTTAAGGTGTTGACAATTTAATGGAGACAATTCAACTCCATGTGACAGCTCTTATCGGGATGCTGCTGGAGCCCAAAGATCGCATCTTATTTAATCTTAGGGCATTTCAGGTGAAAGAGATTTTCAAAGAAATGCTTCCTAATTAGTAAAGTGATGCTTAAGATAACTTTTACTGTATATAGTATGACCATATGAAAAAAAGTGTTTACATTGTTCTGGTTAATTACACAGATACTTGCTTCAGGCTTTACACAGAATTTCTGGTTAGGTAAGCAGTCCTTCACAACAGATTTTCCCCTCTGAACCAAATTTAACCTTCATAAGAAAAGGAAAATCTTTAAACAATAAAAATTAATCTTGACTCTCTAATGTCTATGCACAAAGCATATAGTAATAGATAATACGGTAATAACTAAAAGATGGGAATTCTGTACTCTAATCTGCCATGAATTATGACCTTGGGCAAATCACTAGAATTCCTTGTTATGAATTTTCAAGAGGATATTACAAGGATTTTGAAATCAGAAAAACCTAAATTTGGATCTCTTCCCTGTATTAGCTAGGCAGATTTTAACAAGGTCAAAATGTATCTGTTTACTTCCTAATTTTTACTGTGAAATGAGATAATAATAGGGTTCTTCCCACAAGTAGCACTTTAAATAAATGTTAATTTCTCCTTGAGAAAATCTAGATGAAAATATTTTGAAGAATTTGTAAGTTCTATTCAAATGTAAGAGATTTTTATTATTTACAACTTATGCTTAATAACTAAAAATTATGACAAAATAAAAGAATGTCTTAGGTAAGAGGTATTAAATAATTTTATGGCTGGAAATATACTTTCAATATCTATCACCAAGTTTTGTTTCCTATTTCTTTTTAAATGAGTTATTCGACCTTAATTAGAATAGCATAAGTAATTCTACATTAGTGTATGATTCAGAAAATATCAAAATTTCACATCTTGAAATTCTCAACAAGAAATCGGCCTTGGACAACATAAATTCCGGCATTATGTGCCTACATTTGCTTCACTCTTTTAAAAATTTTACTTTAATAAATGATTACCTTAAACATAAACCTCTAACAATTAATTGCTACATGTCTTACTATGGACCAGGCTTGGTGTTTGATCTTTAGAGTTGACTTTAATAAGATCCTCATTATATTTTTTGGTTGGACTATATATAGAGAGACCTTCTTTATAATCCTAATAAGTATTTCACTTCATATTTTGATGTATAAAATATGTAGAATGATGCTGAATTATAGCCAACCATGCCAATGAGTTTGCAGCATCCAAGAAAACCTCTAGATTCCCTATTATATTCATATGATTTTGATTCATCCCAGGCCTAATTGCTCCTAGGTGTTCCAGCTCCTTTCTTATCTCCAGCCATTGTGTCCCACAAAATCTCTAAAAAGCTTTCCCTCACTAGAAACAAATAGAAACTGAAAGGTGTTAAAGACTGAGGAGTATTTAATAAACATTCTTCCTCCTAAATGAATTGAAAGAAAACTCTTGAAGACAGGAAAACCTCCACAATGAATGTTGACAGCATTCTAAAGCAGTTTGTGGCAGTGACTTAAGTATATCTCTGTAATTGTGGGGATCCCTGATTATCAACTCTTCAATATATGGAACGGTACCCTAAGTGTGACATCTGTTTGCAAACAGTTTTATTAAAAAAAGAAATTGTTGGTGAGCTTGTTCCATGTGGTTCATAAGTGGCCAAAATGGAATTCTACTCAAATCTCTATGGAGTACCTATGAGTAAGTTTCTCTGCCAGATGCTATAAATGACACAAAAATGAATAAGGCAAGGATCCTGTGCTCAAGGAGAGATAGACCTTATCACAATTAACTCCTGTGCCAGGTACAAGGTGGTACTCAGGAAGTGTTCTTTTAATGAATGCACCGTTGCCAGTGTTCTGATAGAAATACAAACAACACGCCAAGGGAGCACAGGAAGAGTGGGACATTCATCCTGGAAGATCAGGGAGGATGTGGCATTTAAACTGAGTCTTCGAGAATTAGTAAAATCTTAACAGAGAAAGATGGAATGGAGGGAAGATGTGCAAAAATGGAGATGTGAGAGAGGCTGTGTGTACATACCCTGTAAATGGTAACCTATAGTGCTGCTTTACTTCACAAGTTCCATATTTCTTTCATTCATTTAAAAAAAAAATCTAACCACATCTCTGGTTGTTAAAACTAAAGATTTTTCTGCTAATTTTAAGCTTTTTTGAGCTCCAGTTTCCTTGTGTATAAACTAAGAATCATGTCCACATCATGAAAGAGTGGTGTCTGAGCATTAAATGAGATGATACGCTTATGACAGAGTCTGGCACCTATAAGACTCCCAATACACTGTAATAGTAGCAATTCCAGCAACAGCAGCTGTAGATTGCCTAAAACATTAGATTTGCTTCCAAAGAATAATTGTGGGAATGTCTGAACGTAATCAAAGCAACCATTTCTTTTCTTTGATTACAGCTTAGCTGTATTCCCATGGTATTTTTTTTTTTAGTACTTCTAGATTTTTTCCCAAGCTAAAGGGAAGCATAATGTTTTGGGCTCTCAGAATTTTAAATGTATGCTCTAACATAGGCCAACTGACACACATCTTAAAGATTAAAACGTATCTTCATAATTCATGTAACATGAAGATGATTTCACCTGATATTAACCCATATTGGAATACTCATCCATGGTGCTACATTCCAGAAAACTTTATAACATGTAAAAAAGGCTTTCAGTTACAAATATTTACAGTATATGCTATAGAATGGCATAATATTTTTAAACGTATTTTTATATAAACTCATAAAATATCTAGACTCTAGGCTTGACTAGAATGTTAAAGTATAAAGTATAGAAGCCCCAAATGGCAGAAATTGGATTGCTAAGGCATTCTGTGATTCATTGTTCAGGGTAAAATAGTATTTTCATTATTAAATGCTTTCAAACATAAGCCATGTATCAATTATTTCATGTGCATTAAAGTAAATAAACCAAAGTGAATTGTTTTGAAAACTTTTACATTTGTCAATCAAGAGTATTTAGATTTCAGCCTGGAAATTGGAAAACATAAATAAAATAGTAGCTAAGATAGGGACACTTAAATTTTAAAAATCTTTAATAGGTGACCATAAGAAAAAAATTTCTTTTCTTACTAAAAATACTCTGGGTTGACTAAAAGAAATTGAAAATTCACTTGGACATTCTCAGAGTATGGAAAATAAGGGAGTTCATAGCCTCCTACCCATTGGAATAATTTTCTGCCATTTGGGGATAACTTCACAGACACATTTGCACAGCTACAGGAAGAATAAAGAAGCAATAGTGAAGTGTCTAAAATTATTATTGTCACCATAAGTAATAACAATAATGCTTACCATAAGCAAGGCATTTTAACTAAATGTGGTGATTTTCTCCATTTTCCTCAATCCTTCACTTTCCCAGCCTCGACATACTGCTTGCCCTGGAGGTTTTGGCCAAAGGAAAGGAGATTACAAAACAAGATACTGGGTGAGTCATGAGAAATGAAGGAAAAAGCTATTATGTTTTTCTGAAATATCCTTTCATTATAAAAACAGAAGAGGGAAATCTTAAAATTGAGACAGCCTTCATCAGAAAAGAAATTCATATCAGTTAAAATTTGGTTCTTAAAACAAGATTGATTTGTATGCCTGTTAAGTCCATTAACACACATAAATGTTTCTGTGCATTAATATGAAAGCAACACTTCTTTCCTTACCATTTTTACTAGTAGAATTTCTTCCTTTTTCAGAATTACTTTACCATAAAAAGTAAGGAGAAGGTGGCTTATCCCCACTATTGCTGCCGTCCACACCGAATTACTCTGGAAGGGTTACAGAATGACAATATCAATTAAAAATTCAATAGTATTAATAACTACCATCTTTATAGTATTTTACAAAGTTGTTGCCTCTATATTATCTCATTTAGTTCCAGAAACCCTGTGGAATAGTTTGGTAGGGTGCTGTTATCATTCCTAATTTACAGGTAAGGAAACAAACTTGGAGAATAAGTGATTCTCCCAAGGTCACACGTGCTACAGCTTGAACCTGAACTCAGGACTCTATGCTGGATCTGTCCTCGTTAAGCCTCCGATGAGCTTCCACATGAAGTATAAATTCCTTCCCCTCATACGTACAATACAACCTTTGAAGTTTTGTAGAAAATATTTGGAATATATGGATTATACTTGAGGATTTCCTTTCATTTTCAGCAAATAAGTCATTTTCCCCCTTTACATAGTTGATCAAGCTTTCAGGGTACCCTGAGAGTTGTTGTCAAGGTTGTTCTCCAGTGGAAAATTTATGGAGAGACATTCTAATCAAACAAAATTAATTTTATGTCTTTAATCTTTTATCATTGAAACATCAAATAGTGAGATTGATATGAACCTCCATATTGAAATCAGGAGAGCAGATGCTCTAAGTCTGCTTTGTAAGATATAATAGCCACTAACCATGTGTGTCTATTTAAATTTAAAGTAATTTTAATAAGTTAAGTGACATAAAATGGCAGCTCCTTGGTTACACTATCTGCATTTCAAGGGTTCTATAACTACAAGGAGCTAGTGACCATTGTACTGGACACCACTGATTTCATAAAAAGTTCGGGTGGTGCTGATCTTACTCAAGCTGTTGTAATCAGTGTCAGTCTGCTTTCTTTTTAGAGCAGCTCTAGCTCCGTGAAGCTGTCCTCTGGGGTGAGTTGCATCAGATGTGTGTGTGTATGTGTGTGTGTGTGTGTGTGTGTGTCTGTGTGTGTGTATGTGTGTAAAATGAACCATGATTTTGTTCTCCCAAACAATCCTAAGAAAACCAGCAAGTCACAAATAAACACGGGCTATTTATGTGGCTTCTCTTGATGTGGGAAGAAACACCAATCCCCATGTGATTACCAGTCAACTAAGACATTTCAGTGATAAACTGTTACACTAACAGCTCTGCAGTGATAGAAAGACAGCTGAACAGAGCATCTCTAGTTCCTGGGGTTTTGTGGACAGGGAGATCTAACAGCAGGGCTTAGCATACGGAGACAGGGTAGTTGGGGGAGGGATAAGGAGAAGAGATCCTTCCCATGAGAGATTTCCACACGAAAAGCCAATAGGTTCTGAGAAGTACCCAGGGAATGTGTTCCATCAGCTCCACCAGAGAATTTTCTTTAAGGAATCAGACGCTTGCCTTGGCTGGGAGAGTGAAAATAGAGAAAAAGATGAAAAATCCAGGAGAAAGGGCTGAATATTATTCTTTTTTTTTTTGTCATCCAATTGTCCTTTATTTATTTATTCACTTATTCCCTTTTTTCTTTTCTAATGCCCAGCCTGTCTACAGAATCTTTATTCATTTATTTAAATTGAGGTAAAATAAGTATAACATAAAATTTATCATCATAACCATTTTTAAGTGTACAGTTCAGTAATGTTAGATACATTCACATTGTTGTACAACTAATCTCCAGAATGCTTTTCATTTTGCAAAACTGAAACTGTCCACATTGAACAATAACTCCCATTCTCTCCTCTCCCCTGACTGACCCTGGTGACCACCATTCTACCTTCTGTCTCTATGAATTTAACTACTCTATGTCCCTCATATAGGTGGAATCATACAGTATTTTTCCTTTTGTGACTAGTTTATTTCACTTAGCATAATGTCCTCAAGGTTCATCCATGTTGTATCATGTGTCAGAATTCCCTTCATTTTAAAGTCTGAATAATATTCAATTGTGTGTATATACCACATTTTTTGTTTATCCTTTCATCCACAATGGACACATGGGTTGCTTTCACCTTTTGGCCAGAACAAAGAATGCTGCTATGAACATGGCTGTGCGAACAACTCTTTGAGACCCTGCTTTCAATTCTTTGGGATATATACCCAGAAATGGAATTGCTAGGTCATATGGTGTTTCTATTTTTAATATTTTTTTTGCAGGGGAGAGGGCTAATTATTTTTCTTTATCGTTTATTGTATTTTAAAAAGAAACTAAAATTAAATTTCTTCAGATCTTTATGGTAGTTTAGTTAGTGACTATTCAAAGATTAATAAAATAGAAATCGCGCCATTATGGTGATCATAATTTGACGGAGTCTGAACTGCCATCCTCACTAGGCTGAGTTACTACAATGGCCTTGAAGCTTGTCTCCTGGTTTCCTCCTTTGCTCTTGCAGAGCCCACTGTCCATAAAGAAGACAGAAAAATTCTTTAAGAATCAAATTGTATCTGATTTGATTCCTTTGTGTCTAATTTGAATATTATTCTTACTAAACTATCCGCCACAGATGGCCAGGCATTCCTACACTATGACAGTAAGTTCATCTAAAGAAGCAGTGGTTTGGGGGCCAGGACACACTCAGACCCACATCCTCCATCCGCCACTTCCTACTTCTCTGGCTTTGGTCACATTTAACCTCTATGAACCTTAGTGCCAAATCATATTTATTCGACTGAAAGCTAACCATGTAAAAGGCATAGTGCTTAAGAAGGGCAACAAAGATGATTAAATACAAAGAACTCACACAAATAGATGATTGTCACATAAATTTGATGAATGCAATGATAGACATATGCACAGGAAAAGTATACACCTGAGGGGAAAGGGAGGCTTCCAAGTCAGGAAAGACTTTCTGGCAGAGGAAATAATGCCTGGGCTAAGTCGCTAAGGACACACAGCAGTTGAGAAAGGAATAAGCAGTTTATGGAGAAAACAGAGCACACAGAAAAGAATGGAGAAAAACACCCACACACTTACACATATATATGCACATTTATATAAAAACATACATATATAAACTTATTTTAAAAAGATCTTTTCTCAGTACGAAAGGAGAAAGACATTTATAAAACAGCAAAACATTCTATGCATAAACAAGTAAAGAGTTAAAAGAGGTAGAGAACAATTATTGATTGAAAAGGAAAGAAAAATAAGAGGAGTGACTGGACACACCAAATAAATTCTTTTCCACTGAGAATAAGCTCTCTTTCTTTATGTGCTGTCGCTGCCTCTGCAGTTTATTTGCATCTGCACAAAACAATTTAGCAGCTGTGTTCATAGAGACTTCCTCTTCTTTCCGGTCGGACAAGTTGCAGCAGTGAGGCCCTGATAACAGACACACTTGGCAAGAACACACTGTCAGGGACCCAGAGCCTCAGGAGTCTCAGCAGCGACCAACCTCCCCCACATAGGGGGTGCTTCTCACTGGCTTGCCTATTGGGCAGCCTTCTGCCAAACTGAAAACTTCTCTCCCATTGCTCTTACGTTTACGACTGAACAGGGTTTGGCTCCTGTCTAGTGTGGTTAGTCCATATTATTGAAAGAGAAGTTGTCCCTAGATGTAAATACTCATCAGACCCTACACAACCTACAGACCCATCGTTCAACTCTTTCTGATTCCGGATGTCTCCTGAGGCTCCAGTTATTGGTGTCTAGACAACTCTCATTTGGAACCCCAGTGTCCCTAGGATGATGTTTAGAGAACAGCAACTCATTATCTGACCCCTAGGGAGACCAACATGTGAGTCAAGAACTCATTGCCCTGAAAGACTGTCTTTCTGGAAGCATGAAACCAGATAAGGTGCTCTCAAGGAGAACTGCCCCACGTGGTGATCTCCATTTAATTTTTTATTAACAACAAAAAAAACTGAAAAATACTTATTCATGTCCGACACCATTTGCTATTGGCAATTTTTGACACTTCAAAGACACTTAAGGCTCCCGGGATTGTTAACAAGTTTGTGGATTAAAAGAAAGATATGCATATTCTCCATCACATTGTTGGTGATTAAAGAGTTGTGCAGAGGAAAGGTAGGTATTTGTCATTACAATTCCCTTTTCTCTGTCCTTCACCACCGCTGCCACCCAGAAGAAGTTGGGACAGATCAACATCACAATCACATTTGGGGGTGGGGAAATGAGTTTGTGGCAGATGTGAGCAAATTTTACCCGAAAGCCAAATCCAGCCTGTCACCTACCTTTATAAAGTTTTATCACAACACAGACATATTCATTGGTTTACATATTGTCCGAGCCTCCATTGCACTGGCAGTGTTGAATAGTTACAACAGAAACCACGTGGCCCACAAAGCCTAAAATATTTACTATCTGGCCATTTACATAAAAAGTGGGACTTGATCAAAGGTAAAGCAGAGACAGACTTAGGAACCAATTTGCTCAATATGTATCATCTCTTAGTTTATTTGACAAATACCTATGGAGCACCTATGGGGTGCTAGGCTCTGAGTATATACCAGGGAATAAATTCAATTGAGTCTTTTGCCTCAAAAATACTTAATTTTTTTCTTGTTTCACTGCCATGGTTCCTGTTCAATTATTTTCTTCCATAGACATTAAAGGGCACAGATAAGTATCATAATACAGTAATAGACATAGGATAGGGTGTCATCCAGTATTACCAGATAAAATATAGACACCCCATTAAATTCAGCAAATGTGTACTAAATTGAAATAGCAATTATGAATGGAGCCAAAGGTGGTAAAATTATTCTTTCCCTGGATGGCGCATCAAGAGAGGGACAAAGAGAAATGTTCAATGGATCTAGAGTGTTTTTTATCCCGTTGTCAAGGAACCTAGGGTAGGGATGAGGGAGGCAATGGACATTAAGTCTTAGGACAAGAACATCCTTGCTATGAGATACATGTGTCAAGCTATTTAAAAATGCTCCTAATAAACATTCAATTCTTTTAATAATAATAATTTTTAAAGGGAGGCATAAAAGAGAGAAAACTCTTCTTTTTTGGTGAAAGAAAGAAAAGAAGAATCTGTACCTAGTACACAGAGGAAAAAACCAAGCCGAATAATCATGAGTGTTGAGAAATGTGGGGTGTGCTCATGTGTACAAGTACATGTGTCATGCTAAAAATGCCTGGCTTAACAAATCCTGTCTCGAGATAGCAAGAAAAGAGAATGGGAGAAAGAAAATCTGGTAGTGGCTGAACTTGTCACTTGTGCATTAAACCTGCAGCCAGAGTATTCACATGGGCAGAATGGGAACCCTTCTAGCAGCATAACAGTGAGTCCTGCCCAGCCAATCCCCAGGGACAGAGACACTTGCAGAAGGAGACACAGTGTTTGCCATCTAAAATAGATGAAAGCATTAATCCTAGCCATTGAACTAACTTTTGTGTTTACAGCAGCAGTAGGTATTGAACTCCCACAAAGAGATACTCTCTAAAACAAAACACAGACAAGGGGTTTGTTGTGGGAGTTTTAAAAACCAAATCTGGACTCTATTAGCTAAGTCATAAGCAGTCTCTAAATTTAAAACATAAATGAGAAGTGGCTTTTTTCCAGGTCACCTCTGACCAGCCTTCTTCAGATCTTCAGCTTGTCACAGTAGTTGACTGCAGATCTCTCCTCCCAGGCATTTCCCAAGAAGAATTTTCTGATTCGTCGCACACGTTCCCATTCATTGGTCCACTGCGCTGGCAGAACCAGAGATTCTAAACTTGTCCAGAAAAGGGTTTCATAATTCATCATGCATAGTACTTTGCTTGGCACCAAGAGCAGTAGCCTGATCCAAATGCATGTTCTTGGACACTCACAGTTGACTAAAGGGACCAGGTTTTTGATAAACTAATGTAGGACAAAAGAGAAGATGCTGATAACAAGGGCCCTGTGGCTGGGATGGAGAAGGGAAGAAGAGACAGAAAGGGAGCCAAGGAATGAGGCTACAGTCAGTGGAGGACGCTCCCTTCGATGCGTGTCCCATGAGAGAACCCTGTGACTGCGCTGGTTGGGGAAGGTTGCTCCCTGGGCAAGGGAAGGCTGTGCCAGAAGAGTGGTGAGAGGCTTGGAACAGGAAGAGAGGGGGAGGACAGGAAAAGAGGAAAAGGAGAGCCTGGTGAGAGAGCAAATGTGCTGGGACAGATCATTTTGGAAAACATGGTGCTGGCCAGCCAGCACAGGAAGTTCACGTTGAGGGCCGTCCTGGATTGAGGACATGCATTGGCCTTGGCGTTGACAAGGCTGGCCGAGGGGGGTGAAAAGTGATGGACGGCGATGCATGGCATCCACGTCATGTGAATGCTCCTTGAAAGGGACAATTTTTCTACACAGGTAAAATATTCTGAAAAGTTTCCCATTTCCATTGTGTTCGTAATTATTTCAGCAGTGAGCCATCTGAATTCAAAATTAAGATTTTCTTTGCTTGAAATGTTTCACCTTAGAAAGATGGAGCTGAATCATAAGAAAGGAATATGTTTAACTATTGTTGTTAAATCTAAGTATTCAGTCAGCCTTCTTCTCCTGCTGAATATTCAAATTGAAGAACTGCAGAGGACAAAGAGAAAAATAAATGCGTTTCTGATTAGTAAATGCAAATTGATGCCTGAATTCTGCCTAAGTTTCTCCAATATATCCTTTCAGTTGTTTTTTTTATTACCATCTAAATAGAAACCTTATGTAATTTTTTTGTTGTTGGTAGGTGAGTAGGAGTCTCTTTGTAAATTTACTTATTCAAAAAAATTGTACTGATAATTAAAGCAATACAAATTAAAGCTACAAAATAACAATTCCCCTTTCAAAATGGTGAAGATTCAAAACACTGATTATTCCTAAGTTTGGAACAGTTGTGACAAAACAGAAACTTTATATAATCTTGATGGCCTTATAAATTGATAATGCAGTTTGGAAAGACAATTTCGAAATTTATCTGTATTTTAAATCTTTTTGTACCAAGTATTTGACATCATTGGATCAACTCTACAGAAGTACATGTACAATTGATTAAATACACATAAAGAAGGATGTTCACTACTGAATACTTTATAGGTGCAATGAAATGGAAATGATTAAAATGTCCACCATTAAAGAACTATCTTACTAAGTTATTGTGCATCTTTTCAACAAAAATACTAAACAGCCCTTAAAGGAATGAGCCACATTTACGTGGTTTGGTACATACCATATATCTTTTCCATATATTAGATGGAAGAAAAAAGAAATTCACATTATAATGTAATATGGATTTATAATATTATAATATCATAAATTAATAATAATTTATAATAATATAATTGTAATATGATGATTCTATTTGATTTTAAAAACATATCAATGGATAGATTCCATGAATATGTGATAGGATTGTTTATGCAAAGGACACATCCAGAAGGACTCACAGTAAAGTGTAAGCAGTAGCTACTTCTAGAAACCAGCAGGTTGAGCTTGTCAGAGACAGGAAACTTTTTCTTTTTCCTTCATACAACACTGTGTTTTTTCCTTTGATTTTTATAGGTCTGTTTTCTTCCCTAATTCAAAAGAAATCAAAATGTTTATTCAGACATTTTAGGTCGCTTCTTTTCAAGGGAAATCTTAGGTTTTGCAGATTTCCCCAGGTTGGTGTCATGACATCTGAAAAGCTTACCATTCAGTCCTGATCCTGCTCCCTGGTTTCAGTGATTGTTACTCCAGGCTCCTAAAAGTCCCTGGAATCCATGTCATCCTCTCAACTCAGCATCCTCTCAGTTCCCCAATCCTGCTCTTTTGCTCCACTGTAGGCCCCTCTCCTTACCTCCACACAAAAGGTCTTAGGAATTCCCCACAGAAAGCAAGGTGAAATTCCAGTCCTCAGCTCCAAACTCTCACCAGGGTGAAATTTCATCAAATTCCATTTCAAATAATAAAAGTTGATGATCTACCAAATTATAAAAGGGACATAGTTGGATCTTAAAATAGTAAAGCTAGAAGGCTAACATTATCTAGCTGGGTAGTTCTCAACCTTCACTGCACAGTGGAATCACTTGGGGAAATTTGCAAACGTGGAAAAGCTCAGGCTGTCCCTAGAGCAGCTGAAACCAAGTCTATTTTAGATGCCCAGCAATGACAGAAAACCTTGTATAAGTCCTTATTAGAAAGATAAGAATGCTAAATATGAGAGAGGATGGAACGACTTGCCAAAGGTCATTCATGTACAAGTTGGAATATGTGTTATTCACAAGATTTTAATGTCTTATCTAGGCCGCATCATAATGAATAACCCAGAGATTGGAATTAAGCACAAATTCAGTTTAAACTTGTTATTAAAGCATAAATTTGTTATTAAAATCAGAAAAATCAGAAGATATTTTTTTTCTATTCCAAGACATTACCTTGCCTGAAAAGTGGTGCTATTGATGACACTTTTCTATGTTCATCTAATATTTTTATAATATTAGAAAAATAGAGCTCCTTCTACCTCAATGATAAGTAAATAGTTTCTCAGAACCTTGTGTCTAGGAGACTTTAATTGCCTTAATTGCTTGCATAGTAAGTCATCGGCCCATCAAACACATCAATAGGAAGACTCAACAGCAGATGTCAATGTCTTAAAAGAATATAAAAACCTGTGTTATCTCTGGATAGAGCTCAGCATAAATTAGAGCAGGAAAGTAATTTTTTAAATTATCCCCTTATGTTTAAATCTAGGCAACCATTTAACATGTATGAAATTCCCACAGGGATTAATACATAAATCTTAAGTTTTAAATTGTTCTGCAAATAAATCCCAGGGCATGTCTAATTATTATGAATGTTTTTAAAAAAGCCATTTTATTCCCAGAAATTATATTTGCATCTCAACCCTTTCATCAATGAAGAATTTGAATTCAAGTGTTCATGCTAGAGGTAAACCACCTCCCTTCCCCCGCCAGCCACATGTGCTCACACACCGTTGTTTCACAGCATAGAAACCGTAGTTGCTCAGCTTTCCCTTTGAAGGAGTTTGGGAGCCAGAAGCCACTATTCACTGTTTTCAGACAAAATTCTAAAATTCCCCCTATAATAAAATCAGCTTCAAAAATCTCAAATAACTGCTCCATAAAGGCCACGTCATAAGTACACTCACAGTTGACTAATGAGAGAATTGTAGAATACAAAGGAAGAACGCTAAACTTTTATAACTTTTTGAGCCATCTTCCATCAAGTATGTCCTAATCTAAATATGACTCAGGCTAGGAAAAAGGGTAATTATATGTGAAAGTTTGAAAACTCCATCGTGGAACCATAACATGCTTAGATGTAGAGATCTAAAAATCAGTTTCTCTTACTTGCTTACTGTGTGTGAATCAGCCATTCTAAAAACACAGGAAATGTCTTTGATCTGCTGCTGGTTTTTGTTTTTTTTCAGCGAAAACATTAATCCTAGCAAACTTTTTAAAATTCTCTGTGAATAATGTAAATAAAGCTAGATTCCAGTTTAAGCAATGAGTACTTTGAGTTTTCCCCTCTTTGAATGGGAAGACGTTAGTCACCATATAATGATGTTTTGTTTTGTTTTAAATTCATTGTTTCTGTTTAGATTTGTTTGTTTTAGCTTATTGTTTTCCCACATGAGGAAAGAGTTAATTTAAACCTGAGCTTTTATTTGTGTATTTGGAACAGCCTCACTAAGTTTTTCGGAACATTAAATGTTCCACCTTTTATTTTCCTGTCAATAATATGATAAATCCTGTGGGTCTTTCCCTGAGCTAGACAAAGTGGCATTTATTTATTTATTCAAAAACATTTTTAGGAGCCACCTAAAAATGTTTGTTTCTAAATTCCTTAATAATATTAACTTAATCTGTCACATTGCTTGCTATTTGCATAGTCATTTCATTGGATAGTTTATGATAAGTGAAAATGAAAGAATTTTCTTACATTGCTGTCTTTCATGAGACTCGCTTTCTTATTAGAACAGTACAGGCAGTTTCTTCCTGAGGTTCCCTTCAGTAGGTACCAACTTTCTGGAGACCTGGGGGTGCCCTGGCAACCTGCTGATCTTGCACAGTGACCGCTGTCCTCCTCTGCTCTATACCTCTCTCATGTCTACTCCCTGAAGATGGTCTTTTTGAAAAAAATAGTCATGAGATCTCCCATTCCAGTCTATGCAGCGAAGAGTACAAGTTGCTCAAGACTCTGTCACACCCAAAGTTTGTATGAGTCGTTGAATTTGCACATCTTTTGTCATCTGTTCCCAAGTCCCTTATGACTTTAATAGGGCATGTCCAAGCTTGCCAGAGCACATTCATCAGTGTCTAAAGAACACTACTGTTAAGGGATGAATAGTGTCCCCCACCTCCCCCATTCCAATTCGTATGTTGAAGTCTTAACCCCAGTACCTCAGAATATGACTATATATGGAGATAGGGCTTTTACAGGAGTAATTAAGATGAAAGGATATCAATCCAATAGGACTGGTATCCCTACAAGAAGAGAAGATTAAGATAAAAATATGCACAGAAGGAAGATCATGTGAGGATACTGGGAGAAGACAGTGTCTTAGTCTACCTTCTATTTCTTTAACAGAATACCACAGACTGAGTAATTTATAAAGAAAAGAGGTTCATTTGGCTAACAGTTCTGGAGGCTGGGAAATCCAAGAGCATGGTGACGGCATCGGCTTGGTGTCTGGTGAGGGCCTTCCTTCTGTGTTATCTCATGGTAGAAAAGCAGAAGGCATCACATGGTGAGAAAGGAAAAGACAGAGCGAGAGAGGACAGAGCACAAAACAGTGAAAATGAGGGCCAAACTCCTGTGGTAATGACATTAATCCATTCCCGAGAGGAGAGTCCTCGTGACCTAATCACCTCTTGAAGGTTCCACTTCCAATGCTATTACAATAGCAAGTAAATTTCAACATGAGTTTTGTAGAAGACATTCAAACCAAAGCAAATGGCCACATACAACCAAAAATAGAGACTTAAGAAGAAACCAACCGGGCCAACACCTTGACCTTAGACTTCTAGGTTCCAGAGTTATGAGAAAATTAATTTCTGATGTTTAAACTACCCAATGTGTGGTAATTTGTTATGGAAGCCCTAACAAATTAACACAGCTATTTTTCTCTCATTCAACTTTAAGCACCTACTAGAAACCAAAGAAAAGTATAGCAAAAGGCAAAACTGGAGAGAGAGTCTGGTTCAAGATCATGAATGGCCTTCAAGGTATTGAAAGAAATTAGTATTTTATTATAAATGAGATGGAAGTGGCTATGGAATTCAACAGTAAGGACAAAACCCTTTGAGAAAGTAATATTTGAGCATTTTAAATAGAAAGGTAATGAAGTAAGCCAGGCATGTAGTGGATTAAAAACTAAATGAGTGGTAAGGACATGGACTCAGGGAGTATAGGTGATAAAACTACCTATGCCTTCCCCCTAATCATAACCATGTAACTCTGTAACTCTGGCCTGTATTTAATATGATGAATTAAATACAAGTTTAATGTCTTAATCTAATACAAATATTTTTGCATCCACATTCTAAAAGAATCAGCAGGTCCCAAATGAATGACTTATACCTCCTATCTAAATGTGCACATCCTTTTCTCTTGTAAAGTTGACTACTTATAGGGCAAACTATAATTTCTCCACATCTTGCATTTAGGATATTCTAAAAATATGTTTTCCCTGGAGACTGATATTTATGGATTTGCACCATTATGCTATATAGACATAGAAGGTTAGGAAATAGTAGGTCAGGAGATTTTTTTTTTTCTTTTGCCATAGGCATTAGGTACCATTAGCCTTATACCCGTGGTCATTGATACTTCACAAGTGAAAGTTAAAAATTCTATTTTTGCTACCCCCTGAATTTTCTTTCTTACATCAAAATTCTCCAGTGATTATATAAAAACCTTAAGTAGGTCATAATCATGGCCAGAGATTATCATTTGCTTGCCAGTGCAATCTGGAAAGATAACACTACATCTCATAAATAGCAACTTTTGTTTCGGCTCACCTAGGTGAGAATAGTCATAATAAAATTGGGACTTCATTTGAAAATGTATAGTGAGAGCCAGAACCAAATCTCCAAGTTTTCCTGGGAGGTCAGAATATATTAAATGTTTATCATTGTTTTGCTATTTGGTTGGCCCATTATGGGTTAGACTTCTAATTAAAATTCTGTGAGATAAAGTGTGCCGAATACTTAGCACAATGTCTGGTACTTGGTGGGCACTCGAAAAATGTATAGTGAATAAGTTATTAAATGTGTAGATGAATGTATTATAGTTATGGCAAGGATGCAGCTGGTTATCAAGAGAAGACTGATACCATGTCCTAAAATGTTTTTAGAAACTCAAGCCCATACCTTTGCTCTGCCTTTATTTCTGCTTCATTTTTCTTCTTCTCCTCCAACTGGCTTTCTCTAATGCTTTGTTCCCATGGATGTCCCATTTCTCTTGAGTTTAAATCTTTGTAACATGTTTATATGTTATTATTCATCCACCTCTCAGAAATTGTCTTTTGTTCCCAGTTTCAAATCTCTGGGATGATATGATTGGGTTAGCTTAAATTAGGGTCCACCCATTGTCCCATTAGTTGTCGCCAAGAGCACACACATGACAAGCATGGTTCATGAGCGAATTCTCTAGTGTTCCCCATAAATGGAAGACTAGTTCCCAGAGAAAAAGAATTGTCAGAAGTTGGGCAGAAACCCAAAAGTTGTCTTCTGATGATGGGAGGGGCAGAAGCAGTAAAACTTTACTGAAAAATGAATAAATAAAAGGATATCAGGACAAGATGCCAAGGAAAGATGAAAAGATGATGACTTTGAGTCAAAATGGAAGAGAAATTTGGAGGCAATAATAACAGAAGAATCATTCATAATTCAGTGGATAATCTCTCTGCTCATAATCTCAAATGGACTTTGAGTAAATATTGCCAAATATGTATGTTTCAGCTTAATTGTACATTGAAAATTCTATTTATCTCATCAAGATATATAAGTAATTTGTAGGTTTATATTATATACTTAACATAAAGATTAGGCAATGTAAGATTCAACCTATAAATAGTTTTATGTTTCAGTTACTTCTTATACATTTATAAATCAAGAGTAGCACAAAAATCCACTTCAGAATACATTATTTTGACACTCTTTCATCATTGAATGAAAAATAGCTTATATTAAAAAAAGCAGCTAAACTTGGGTTTCTGTTGAAGTAGCTGAGGATTCAAGATGCTCTAGGCTACAAGCTTAAGTTTGGAAAAAATTCAACCTGCTGACTTTTATCCTCTCTTTTGGACAAGATGGCTATGGATAATTTGGGCCTCTGGCTATGAAACATGAGCCTGTCTATCTGCATTATTAATGGACGCTTGATGGAATGAGCTAACAGTGACTTTGGTTTTTTTGCAAAAAGACAAAAAGGAAATTTCTTAAGATAGAAAAAGTCAAATAGACAGAAATATGGTAACAAAAACTAATATTTATAGACTTCTTATGATATGCTAAGCGTTGTAGCGAGTACTTTAATGGTTTATTTGATTGAATACTTACAACCTGTGACATGGATACTATCTTTACTCTGTTTCAAAAATGAGAAAATCAAGGTTTGAAAAAGTTAAGTAAATACTCAAGCTCACAGCAACTAGGAATAGAGTGGAACTGAAATTTCACCTCCACGTAAAATGACTTTAGGGCCATCATTTTCCTATAGACTTTAATATATTATACTTTACTACGTGCTTCATACTGCGGGTTAAATTCCAGACAGAGTTAACAAGTCATGAAAGCAAGTCCTCCTTTTTCTGGGCTGAACTATACCTGGATTCGTTTAAGCATGAGATGAAAATTTTGAGGAAGTTGAAACAGGTGAAAATGTTTTGTATGCATTTATTTTCTAGTTAATGTAATGCACAAACAGCTTCTAGATATTATTCACACTTAAGCTGTTTTGAGTTGTTCTGAGCCCAAAACTTGGAATTTCTTATTTATGGGTAGGGAGAGAATCAGTAGAGAAAAGTGAATAGAGGAGCTGTGCCAAGAATATAATTAATTCTCTACAGGAAACACCAAGAAGCTATTCCGTAAGAGGAGGAGAGTGTTCTAATCTTTCAAATTACTTTCTCTCAAAGTAGTTTGTAAACCCAGATGAAAATTTAGTTACAACCTTCAACCATTTATGGCAAAATCCAACCACAGGCATGACCTCCACCCATGGCAAAATCATATTACAGTATTATTTTATTTAATTTTGGCTAGAAATGGGCATATTCCTCCTTAATATATGTATATAAATATGGGTATAGATATTAATATACGAAGATATAGATATATCAAAAAGATGCTAAAGAGTGAAGGAATTTGCATATTTTAGTCATCATTCCTAAGTGAGATAGGCAGATACCTTACAGGTGAGATCTCAGTAAATTTGATTGTCATTTTTTGCTTAAAATAATGGTTATAATTTATTATTTTCACTCATTTAGTATTATTATGAAAAGAAAGAATGAACACACTAGTGTTCTAGAAATTTCAGGTTCATTTGTTTATTTTCCCTGTGATATCCATAACACATTCCTATCACAAGTGTGTAGATTTGTGCTTAGTATGTGGATGGGAACACAGGGGAGTCAGAAAACTTCTCCCAGGAGCACACTAAATATGGAACAAGGAAAACAAGGTCAAAAGGATTTTCATAGGAAAGAGCAAATGGTGTCCCTACTTCATTCAACATTAGTCGTTGAGTTCAAACCCTGGAACCACAAATTCTTTTAATCCCACCACCGAAGTCTTCGTGAAGAATACTCTGTTTTGTCTTAAATCCAATAAACAGCATGATAACCATCTTCAAATGCATATTTTTTTCTTGATTAATGTATAGATTCAGAATTGAAAAATATAATTAAATTATACCGTATCAAGTATTTTCGAATCAGAATTTGAAGGTATATATTAGCTTTTTGGCCCTGCTTCTTTGCATTATTTTTAAGGGATTGTTTTTGGATGACAATATGCATCTTTAACTTTTCACAGTCATCTTACAGTTAACATTATGCCACTCCAAATAAAATGAAGAAATCTTCAATCACGTAGGTCCATTCACTTCTGCCTCCTGTCTTTTATACTGTAATTATCATGTGCATTCCATCTTCACACAATAAAACTTCATAAACAATATTATAACTTTTTCTTTAACAGTCATATAAATCTTAAAGAAATTAGAAATAAAAAAATAATTGTTATGATTTTCCAGATTTTTTCTAACGCTCTTTATTCCTTCCTGAGGATATGAGTTTCTATCACTATCATTTCCCTCATAGTGAAGAATTTCCTTTAGCATTTTTTTGTAGCACAGGTGCGATGGCAATTAATTCTCTTCATCTACTTTTATCTAAAAATGTTTTTGTTTTGCTTATTTCTGGAATGATATTTGGATTTTTTTCTTGATACAGAATTCTGGTTTCAAGTTTTGTTCTTTCATCGCTTTAAGCATTTTCTTACACTGTCTTCTGGACTTATTGATTTTGTTGAGAAATTAGTGGAATTTAATCATTGTTCCATTATATGTGTCATTTTTCTTTAGTTCCTTTCAAGATTTTCTTTTCAACATCGATGTTCTAACAGATTGACTATGATGAGCTTGAATGTGGTTTACTTTGCATTTGTCCTTTTCGGATGCGCTGGGCTTCTTATATCTGAAAACCTATGACTTTCACCAAATTGGTGAAAATTTTGGCCATTATTTCTTCGAATATATTTACTGCCTCATTCTTTATCACTTCTCCTTCTGAAATGCCATCTACACACATATTATACCTTTTTATATTATTCCATAGGTACTTGGGACTCTCTCTTTTTTTCAATTGATCCTCAGATTAAATAACATACTAATCCTTATTAAAGTTTACTAATTCGTTATCTGTCATCTTTGTTCTGTTAGCTCATCCAATATATTTTAATTTCAGATTTGAAGTTACAGGTTATAGAATTTTCTTTGATATATATTTCAATTTCTTTGCTGAGATTTCTGTTTTATTTCTTGTGAACATGTTTTTCTTTATTTTATTGTGCCTAGCTTTAATAGCTACTTTAAACTACTCTTTAGTCTGCTAATTCTAACATCTGGTTATGTTTGGGATTGGTTAGTTTTGGTTGATAACTTTTCTCTTAAGACCAGTTCGTATTTTCCCAAATCCTTGCACAACAAGCAATTTCGAATTGTGTGCTGGACATAGTGAATGTTCCAGCAATAAATTTTGTTGTTCTCACTTAAGCAAACAATTAATTTTGTTGGTCTCAAACTGCAAATTCTATCTTTTGAGTGGCAACTAAAATATGCTTCCCTTTTTTTATCTTTAGTTGGACTGCTTTAAGTCTGCCCTGCAAATGTGTGCTTCAGGAGTCAGTGTGAGATCTGGGTAGAATTTATATGCAGAATTTGGAACTCCTCATATCTAGCTCTCTGTTTTCCTGGGTGTCCCCTTCACTCTCCCAACAGCTGTGGTTTCCTGATTTCCATCCTCTAATTTTTTGGGCCAGAAAGACCAGTGCCAGCTGTTAAAATGGCACAGTCACCATGTCATTCCATTCATCCAAGTATCAACTTTCCTCCAGAATTTGCTTGATTTTTCACACTTTACAGTGTTGTAGGATTTTCTTTTAAATTTTGTCCAGTGTAATAATTGTTATTTGTAGGAAGATTGATCTAATAATAGATTACTTGATCATACCAGATGTCAAACTTTAGGTTATAAAATGCAGACAGATTTCTTTTGTTCCTCCTCTTCTTTCCTTTCTTTCTCTTTTATTTTCTTTTTTTAAAAACTGTTTTATTGGATTGTAGAAATAAACTTGAAGAACAATACGTATCTGAATTTTTTTGGTTTTTGTTGCTGTTATAAATAGGTAACTTGTTTTCAAACATATGAAGCTAATTTAATAGAATTAAAGTGTTTGGAGATATTTAATGAAAGAAAAGGAAACTTCATGTCAGAGTAGAGTAATTCCAGATACATTGATGACACATCAGATGATTAGAGAAGTGATGAACATGGGAAAAGGAACCAGGAAGAATTTGACCAGAATTCAAACCAGGTTTGAACTACTCCAAGGTCTATGCTGTTGATCACCCATGCTATACTGGGGAAGAGTATTAAAACTAAAGATGGGAAAACACCAATGAACATGAAAGACATGGGAAGTCAGTACAGAATTTTTCCATAAAAAAGATAAAATCAGCAAAAAGATTATTTGACAAAATGGTGATATTTGTGCTAATAATAGAAACTAATTTTAAAAAGGGTTTCTGACTTCTAAAATTGAAATGGCAGGCACTTTATGTAGAATTGGGCAAGTATCTTGAATATTGCTGAGAAGGAACAGTGAGAGTTAAAGAAGTATTCTTTCTTTGGTATGTCTTCTTTATTTCCTCCCCCCAACCTCCAGTCATGAGCAGCTATTATTGTACAAAACAAGGTAAAGTCTTTTTACCATTTACAAGAGTTTCAGGAATGCCCCCGTCCCAAAAGAAGTTGCAGCAACTTCTTTCAGAATACCTATTAGTTTATCAATAGAAAAGCACTATCTGATCACCTGTTTACACACAATCCCTGCTGCTGAGTCATTTACACATTAAAGATCGCATTGATGTAGGTTGACAGAAACAACCTACTGATCAACCTGAACAAGTGTTTGCATTCAGTAATAATTTATACTATGCATAAGCAAAGGTAGGCACACTCACTGTTGGGTGGCAGATAGAGGGAATAGCAATTTCTTGTTTAGACAGAAAGACCTGACAAGGAAGAGCTCATTAGTGTCTGTAGAGAGTGGCTGACAGCTGAGGAACTGCTGACTCTGTCAAAAGTCCTTTGAAAACAGTTCTTGTTTTTGAATCAGAAATTTCTGAATCACTAGTAGGATGCCAGAATCACATGCTTTGCTTCCTTGCCTAGGTCCTCATCCTTCATTGCTATCAAAATTTGCCCAAAGCCCTAGCTGCCTTCGAAACTTTTTTGCTTTGGTGGACATGCCCACAAACAAACTGGAATCTGTTTTCTCAGAAATCCCTTTATTTGTCCTTGCTTCCATTCCAGCTAATTACTGTCAGCCCTTGCTTTGAAATATGCAGTTATGAGAATATGTGATTTTGTGTGTAAGACACACACACACACAAACACAGACTGATCTCAACTTAGTGCCTCTAAGATGAACAATAAGAAGATGATAGGAATAGAGAGCTGAACTTAGAAAAGTCCAAATTCAAATAATTGCTGTTCAAAAAAAAAAAGAAAAAGAAAAACTCAAAAAACAAAAAAATTCCCTGAAGACAGATCCATTCTAGATTATATGCTCTGATGAACTGCCTCTCAGGTTGCTTCTGCTCATGCAGAGCAGATAATAATTTTCTATCCTGGAATCAGGACCTAATTCAAGATGCACACATGTCAGCTCTCAGCACCGCCATCCCCAGATCCCCCATGCATCCCCCTCCCTGCCCTCGACACGCCCACTCATATAGTACCTCCCTCACAGCAGTATTACCCGGGCTCCAACCTCTGTTTGCAGTTTTGTATTTCCTGACAATGTATACCAGCACGTATCAGATGTAGGAAGAACCATGCTCATTAATAGGTGTTTATGTGTCTTTTAGTGTGTGAAAGAAAAGCATTAACAACAGCTACCATGAAAGGTATAAAAATGATTATCCCCACTTTACAGTGGACAGACTGAGAAACATTCATCACTGGTTTAAGGGCATGTAGACAATAACAGACAACCTACATTCCTACTCAGATCGACTCGTAAACCTTTGCTTTGTCTTACCCCTAAACCAGACTGCTAGACTGCCACCCCAATCCCAGTCCCCTATCCTTGGTTGGTGGTTGTATTCTCTCTGTAAATTATAGAATATATGGAACCTTTACTCCGAGGTTCAGAGTAGTTCAAAAATCCCTCCTGGTAACTCCCATTGCTGCATGAATTCCTTTAGTAAAATTGCAGAGCCTCTATTTCACCTTTAATATGTGTGGTTACTTTGATTTTCTTCACTAACTGCTTCAGAAGTGTGATAATGGTTAAGCCACTGGTCAACCTGAAACAGGTATTATCGTGGTCTCCATTTTATAGATCAGGAAATTGACATTTAGTGGAGTTGCATACAGCCAAGATCAAACTCAGGTTTACTTGCCAACAAAACTCCTTGAGGTCGGCAACCTTATCACTGTATCATTTAGGATCCACACCCAAGATATTTTTTGACTTGAATTGTCCTAAATAACTACTTTTAGTACAAGCTCTTTCCTGTGTCAATTCTCTCATGCTGAATAGGACCTTCTAGTGTGCTCCAACACATTTTGAACCTGTCTCAAAATCCCCTTTATTTATTTTCTTCTCTATCAGTCATAATCCCTACAAGAAAAGAGAGCATACTGAAAGATTTTAGATTTCCAGATTTTTAATAGAATAACCATTTTTTCCAGAGATGTGAGTAGGGCTGAAGCATCATGCTAGATAGAGAAGAGGTGCCCAGGGACCAGCAACAATGGGTATGTATAATCAATGATGGACCCAAAGAGACAAGGGAGAATGATGGTGTTAATGGAGCCACTGAGAGTGGGAGTCTTGGAAGAGAGACCATCTGACAGGAGCAGTGGCTGTAAAAGAATGGAGCCACTCTCAACTGTGGTAAAGCAGGAAGAGAACAGAGGAAATAAATATTGTATGATTTTCTTTTTCCATTCTTCAATCAACTGCTGGGGCTTCCATTAGCTGAATCTAAGAAGAGCCAAAGTACAAGGGAACCAGGGTAATTCATGGTACAAAATATCACAGAGAAAGACAGAAAATGTATCTAAAGAGACAGAGAACCACCAATATACTTCCTATAAAAATTAGCCTTCCAGTAGACAGTTTCTACAAAAGCTAAACATATGCCTACCCTATGATCCAGTAACTCCACTCCTTGGTGTATATCAAAGAGAAATAAATGCATGTAAAGTACCAAGCTACCTGTATATGAATATTAGTAGCAACTTTATTTAAAATAGTTAAAAATTAGAAATAACTCAAATGTCTATCAACAGTAGAATGGCTATATTGTAGTATAGTCACAGAATTGAAGAATGCACAGCAATGAAAAAGAAGCCACTTATAAATTCAACAACATGAATGAATCTCACCAACATAAGGTGAACTTTAAAAAGCCAGACACAAAATAGTCCTACTGGATGATTGCATTTATAAGAAATGCTAATGCAGGCAAAACCAACTTGTGGTGATAAAAGTCAGAATAGTGTTTACCCCTTGGTGTATGTGAGAGGGGAGATAGAGCTGGGTATTGACTGGGAAGTCACAGGAAAGAGCCTCTTCACGGTGGTTACTCGACTGTGGACACATGTAAAAAACTCACTGAACTGAACACTTAACACGGATTTACTTTATGCAAGTTATATCTCAATTCAAGCAACAATAACAACCACCACTACTGCTATTACTACTCTTTCCTGTAGCAAAGGCATCCAGAATTAGGTTGTCTACCAGATGATAATAGCAAGTAGCAGACTGAATCAGAATAAACTTTTCTGGTTTACAAACTGGATATTCCTTATTGATGAGGAAAAAAAAAAAAGAACAGGTTACTAAGAAGCAAATGACAAAGGCAAAAAAGCTTTCATCTTCAGAAGACAATTCAGTAGTGAATTCAAAGCAGCCCTTTCAGAAACACAGGAAGATAACAGGTAGAGTTAATATTTGGGGCAGGACAGGCCCATGAGGCCCCGAGATCATGTCCGGCTGGCTGGGCCTGTGTAACTCTAGCTCACAGCACTCTCCTAAAACGTTACTATGTCACACAGGGTTAAAGCTTCAGAGAACTGTGACAGATAATCTATTTTTATGAAAAGTGGCCAGAAATATTGCATGACTGATTTTCAAACATAATTTATTTTTTCTTGGTAAATTGGGTAGAACACAGAATTGAGTGAAATTATACAAACCCACCTGGCTTGCTGTTTTCTCATATACTATTAGATCAGTTTTCAATGCAATGGTTATTAATATTTCTAAATAGGAGCCCCAGTTACATGGCATTTTCATATCCTGACCCATAGATAAGAATTTAACAGATCTTTTTTGCTACGCTGCTGTTTCAATGGGCCTGATCCTATGGTGAAAAAGCTACACCCTGGGAAAAAAATTTGTTCCCCATAAGAACAGAATTAATGTTTGTAAGCACCATGGCTCCATTTTGTAAATTGCTTCTCCATGGTATTCTACTGGGCCACCTTAGAGCAGTGTGCAGAATGGAAACATGAGAGAAAAGACTACTGGATTTCTAGAGAACTGGATCTGGAACAAAGATCCAGGACAACTGGATACAGAAGCAAAAAATTTCAAGGAAAGTCTCAAGACTGGAGAAGAATTTGGACTATAATTTATGTGTAATTTGCATAATCCATTGCCCACTTTTTAATGGAGTTGTTTGGTTTTTTGTGTGTGCTGATTTTCTTGAGTTCTTTGTAGATTTTGGTTATTAGTCCTTTATTGGATGTGTAGCTTGTAAATATTTTCTCCCATTCTGTAGGTTGTCTATTTGTTCTGTAGATTTTTATAATTTCCCCCCAAAAAGGGTTAGCTAGGGCAGAATGAGAGGGGAGCTTAGGCTAGAGCAACAGAAAGATGAGTGGGACAGCTTGCCCTGAGTGTGGATCCCAACAGCACCACTGCAACTGGGATACTGAGCCTAGGGCCAGCAGACAGGTAGAGAAGCCAAATCTGGTACTCTGGTACTGAGCCTAAAACCTTAAAGAAGACTGAAGTGGTTCCGAGTCAGTGGTAATTACTGGCTATCAGTAAAAGCAGAAGTAGAAATAGAAGCAAATCATCACTAGAGGAAAGTTACCTTAACTTAGGTACGTGGACATCACACGTATTAAAATCAAGCAGTAAGTTCAAAATCAAAGAAAGTACAGTCAAAGTATACACATGCTACTCTATGTAAGCATCAACAGAAACAATAAACAACAAATGTGGATGCCACACCCTTCAAGGACTGTAGATATTAGGTATAGCATATACAACAGGTTCATATGAAATGTTTAAAGAAATTAAGGACACAAAAGCCATAATAAGCAAACAACAAGGATTCTCAATTTTTTGAAAGAGTCTAAACCTAAGGTTTTTAATCCTTTTTTTTTTTTTTTTGAGTGGAAATATTTTTAACTACTGCTTCAATTTCATTCCGCATTTAGGAGCATTCAAGTTTCTGTGTATCTATGTTTGAGCTTTAATAATTATACTGTTCTACAATGTACCTATTTTGTTTGTTTCCAGATGAATTGATGGGCACTCAGGTTGATTCCACATCTTTGTCATAAACATTAGAGCGCAGGTGTCTTTTTGATAAAATGACTTCTTTTACTTTGGAGAAATGCCCTCTAGTGGGATTGCCAGATCAAACGGTAGGTCAACTTTTAGTTTTTGAGGAATCTCCATACTGTTT
>CAUYSK010097376.1:0-23697 GCA_963575035.1 Avahi laniger | reverse complement strand
TCTCTACTAAAAATAGAAAGAAATTAGCTGAACAATTAAAATATATATATAGAAAAATATTAGCCAGGCGTGGTGGCGCGTGCCTGTAGTCCCAGCTACTCAGGAGGCTGAGGCAGGAGGATCGCTTGAGCCCAGGAGTTTTATGTTGCTGTGAGCTAAGGTGAAACCATGGCACTCTAGCCCAGGCAACAGAGTGTGACTCTGTCTCAAAAAAAAAAAAAAAAATTACATAGAAGTCATTTTGCAGAAGTGATAATAAATCTGGTTATTCATCTCAGAGGCTTGACTTCACAGCAAAAATCAAGTAAGAGCTTGAACAGTATCCAGTGAATTTGTCCATCCTGAAAATTAAAGCTAGAAAAATACCAGATCCTTGGAAGCCTCCCAGAAGTCTTTTTGCAGCTATCAGTTTGATTCTCTGTGTTTGTTCTAAATTACTCAGTGATTTATAGTGACCATTTCTAACCGTTTCACTTACTTTTGGCCAAATTCACTTTACTTTAGAGAAATGGTAACCTCTTTTACTCTACATTTATAAATTTTGTATATGCCAATTCCTCTGTGCCTCTGTTGCCATCTTAATTTTCCAGACTTTTGTTTTCTTCCCCTGTTTTACTCTGTGTGGCCTTTTAAATTTATTCTGAATGCTACATTTTCTGGATACCAAGTTAGTTTTCCTCCATACCTTAGTGACTAGCCAATCTCCCTCTCCCACTCATGAACAACAGCAACCTATTGAATTCCGTATCTCACTAACCATCTTTCCAATTCCTACTTCAATCAAATTCAAGTTATATTGCCTCTTCCTTCTGTTATTTAGGGACTTGTCCTTTCAGGACATTTTTCTGCCCATTCCTCTATCATTTCCTTTTGATTCCAAACTGCCACTTAACATGATTCTCATCATTAAAAGTGTAGATCAATCCTTGTTTTCTTTCAGATTTTCTGGATTTGGCAAATTGAGCATTGATCTTTAATTCAGCTTTTAATGATGGTAGTGGTGGTGATGTTCTAGTGATGTTTGTGCAGCTGTATTTTTATTAATAGCTTTTTCAGGTTCCAATTCTCTAAACAAAACTTCCTCTGCCTATTCATAGCCCATCCAATGTAACCACCAAAGGCACAGAGAAAGCAGTCTTCAGTTAGTGCTTAGGCCACGTCATGGTTGGCTGAGGCTCCTGGCTAGAACTCCCATTAGATCTCTCTGTCATTCTCTCAGTGTTGTAATTATGGCCATTTTAATTTAAATATCCCTGTCATTTTATTGCAAAGATTGTTTACTAATTTATCTTTGTCTTTCCTTTTTCATATTTTAATAGTAATATTCTTGAATATTTTACTATTAAGTATATTTTTGGTTGAAATAATCACAAACATTGATTAAGATGATGGTCAATTAGTAAGCATATATTAATGGCATGTCCTCTTTTCTATATGACTTTATATATAGGATCTGGACTAATACTAGCTATATGGAAAAGGAATCCATATGAAGAATGAAAAACATTTAAATATCTTGATAAACTATATTAGATATAGTATAAAAGATATCAGTCCATGTTTACGGCTTGCTTTGGTTTAAATGAAATATTTAATAATACTTTGACTTCTGTCTTCTATTTTGTTTACTTTGCAGATAGCTACACCATTAACTGCTCCATTTTTAGGAGATTTGCTATGTGCACTAGTAATAGAATTCCCAGGAGAAAGGGCTGGCATTTTTTCACTAGGAAACACATTTTGTTACTTGCACATGTGTTAATTAAAAAAAATTAATGAGATTTAGACTTTGGAAAAAAGAGAGCTTTATTTCTCATAAAGGGTACAGCCTATTGGGTGGCCATTACAGCAGACTGGAAAGTGGAGCCCCCGCCAGAAGCCAGGCACAGGTACTTCAGAATGACAAACAAAAGAAACAAGATTTATGCTAAGTGAGGTGGTCAAATATATATATTCAGCAAGCTATAGGAGGAGTCATGAATATTTATGAAAAAGGGAAATCACGTGTGTTTGTAATTGTGCTTTATCTCTCCCATCTTGTCATGGCTGGGAATCCAGTTTTAATGTATTTCTGGGGCCCCTACGGCTGAGAGGGGTCCGTTTTGTTAGCAGAGGGCTTAGGGTTTTATTTTTAGTTCACACATGTCATTTATTATGTTAGGTAATGATAGTAAGTATGTAAAGTAAGTATGTATGTATGTAAATTAGGAAACACTAGGTATCATTTTAGAGATGCAAAGAGATTTTTTGTTTCATATTGTTGTATAATTGAAACTAAAATTTTTCCTAAATGCAACTCCATAGCTTTCACTGTTGATGCATCAATTTAAAGCATCTGTGAAGATTTATGTGTTAGTTAGGCACATGTGACATGTGTGTGAAGAATAATGAAGACTTCAATGTGTTTTTCACTAATCTGTAAATATTTTTCCTTTATTCTTTTCACTTTGAAAAATGAAATCATTCTCATGACCTCCACTTGCTGTGTGTAGATATTCAAATTTAGAAACCTCTGTACCTCATGCTTGATGGGTATAAGGCTGTCATGGAAGTTGCCATGTGAAGTTAAATGGAGATTTTTTTTTCTCTAGTAATTGATTGCTTATATAAAATCAGTTTTTACTGCTGCTGGTATTTAATATATAAGCCCACCACTTACTTTTTTTTCAAATGAAAGTTACTGGTTTATCATGTGTATGAAAATTTTTCTTTTTCACTATGTTGCCATTAAATAGAAAGGAAAATTTATTGTTTTCCCTGAACTCTGAATTCCATGCTTCCTTTGTAATAGAAAAAATATACACAAGTAAGGCAATGGAATCTGGAATATTGATAAAGCATTCATCTCTAGGTTTATCTGAATGAGTCAGGATTTTCTTTTTAGTATTCCATTTTTACATAATATGCCCATTTTATATCATCCTCGTTTGTGCCATTGTTGACATCTAAACAAATAGTAGCTTTCTACCTTGCAATTAAACTAGTCTCCATTTTTTATGGATAATGTGCACCTATTTGATTTACTTTGACAAATAATAATTTAAATGGATGAAGAGGCAGATTGTTCTAGTAATAAATATTTAAGTAGGAGTAGGTTAGTCACTTTAAAAAGCTGTTGTAATGCATGCAAGTCATTTTGGTTAATATTCTAAAACTGACTTATGAAAATCATAAAATGACATGTTAACTATAATTCAAGACATAACAGAGTAAACGCCAATGAATGCACCGCTATTTATACCTTAACTTGTCTCTCAGTATCCAAATCCTGAAACAAAAAATATGTTTTTCAAATTGAATTGTAAACATTTATCAGTTTATCTCCTAGAAGATTATATGACACTATCCCATCATGGTTCATATTTAACAATATAATAAATTTATAAAATTAAAGGCAATTTATTAGATTAATTAAATAGAGCTTAATTAGTAATTACATAAACCTATGGTATAGCATATTTTTACCAATTTAAGGAAAATACTTTTTTCTGTATTTTTATTATTTTTATGCCCGACAACCATGTAGAAGTTAAACTAGAAGGACAATATCTGCATTCTAGGTTTTCATTATCACTATTCTAAATCACAAATGCTTGTACTTGAACAAATTATATTATGGTAATTTTTCCTTTAAAAGGAGAATATCAATGGTTGAAGAATAAGTTAGTCTATTTATCATCATCTTTGAAAAAATAAAATAACAATAAAGCCCATTCAGGAGACACATTAATCTCCTGCATGACTCCAGAAGCAAGCAGAATGTTGAAAAGCATCTTCAGAAATTATTTGGAGTAGAGAACGGAACAGAATATTCTGTTCTCTAAGAATGTAACTCTAACATCCATTTACAAATTTAAGACTTAAATGCAGTAACAGATGCTGATGCTTCAGAAAGTGTCAAAGTAAGAAGTTTTGATGACGTTTATAGCTGAGCCTTGGAAGGAAAGGCTGAAAGCCATAAGTAAGGTAGTAGTTAATTACAATAACAAAAAAAAAACTATCTTCCTTTTGGTTATTAAGTTATGTTAGAACACTGACTAGTAAGTGAGAGAGCTGGGATTTGAACCCAGATTTGTCTGAATCAAGTCTTCACACCTTTGATCACAATACATTGATATAGTAGTTAAGAAAGTATTTTGTTGAAGCAGATGGCAGGATTCAAATACCTACTCTAACTTGCCAGCTGTATGATCTTAGACAAGTTATCTTAAGGCCTATGTCTTAGTTTTTCACTTCTGAATGGAGATGATAATAATAATGTAACTCCTCTTAAGGTAGTTATGTGGATTAAATGAATTGATACATTTGAAGCACTCAGAATGGTCAATGGAACATAACAGTAAGTGCTCAAGTAATTTAGCAGGTAGACTAATATAGTCAGCTAGAGAGGTATGTTTACCATCAATCTTAAAGTATTTTTTCTAGGAGTATATACAACTACATATTCTGTGGTTTGTTTTAAAATTAATTTATTGCCACTTGAATATAAGTTCAAGGTGGAGGCTATTGGTACTTTTTTGGTATTTTTTGCCACTTGAGGAACTAACGAGTACAAGTTTCAGATTCAGAAACAAGTTTCTATTACTAGTTCTCAAAGCTTGCCAAATTTGTTCCACTTTTGGCCTTGGCATTTTCTTTGCCAGTAGCATTTTCCCTGGATCATTCAGAAGTTGGCTCCATGGTACCTCCTTGGAGCAGCCTTCCCTGATTATTTGATCTAATCTTCTACCACCACTACAGCAACCCACATCTCAAATCACTCTCTTTCACCTTGTTATGTATTATTTTCTTCTGATGATATCCTCATTCATTTATTAATTTGTTCATTACTTGGTTATTGCCTAATTTCACTGCTGGAATGTAAGCTCCTTGAGGGCAGAGATTTTGTCCTGGGTAGGTCATTTATTGCAAATCTTACCTTAAATTGAGCTGACTCTTGAGATTATATTAGTTCTCTTAATTAGTCTTCTGGACACTAGTCAGAAACAAGTGCTCTCTACTCCTTGCTCCTTAACTAAAAGTTGGTTGTGGGGACAAAATACATGTTGGAGATCTTTGAATCATTTGTAATTCTATTCATTCTTCTAGATCTTCTCAGTTGTATTCTCACTTGTTAACCAACCATCGACAAGCTCGTATCTGGCATTCATCATTTTGCTACTCTTAAAATTGTAGAATTACTTTTATGGAACTGTGTTTTCACAGTATGCCCTAGCCCACAATGATGAATGCTAAATGAAACATTACTTACAAAACTTACAGTTATTTCAGAAGCGGTATAATTGATGATTTAACATATGCTGTCAATATTAGTTAGTCTAGGAAAACAGAAATACCTTTAAGTAGTTGAAGTGGAGGGAATTTGATACAGGGCAGTGGTTATATATGGATGATGAGACCACTGAAAAGTCAAATGAGACAATGAGGCAAATGAGAAAATAGTGACAGATTAGTTACTACCCCTAGGCTGAAGGGAAAAAGTAAGAAGGCAGGGTTTCTGAAAAAATGGGTCAGGGATCCTGAAAGAGAAGAAGCTGCGCCTGTGCCTTGAGAGCCAGAGCCAGACCCAGGCCCATGAAGGTGACACAGCAGCCTCTAGAGGTGTCACATTAGTTAAAGAGGTGGGGGGGAAAGCCCTGGCTGCTCCCTTCTAGTCACCCTTTCAGTTAGTGCTTCCCATTGGCTGAACCCAGCTAGGAGTCAACTGACAGGGAACCCTGAAGGAAAGTAGCTTTCTTATCAGCCCCCTGCAACATTGAGCAGACTAGGAGAGGCATGAGGAGAAGATCTGTAGACAAACTGACCCAGGACTGGCATACCATTCCATGAGGAAGCATAAGTACAAATTGTATTCAGTACTCAGGATGGGAAATAAAAGTGACTCTCCATAGCAAATGATTTGTTTATATATAACCAGCTCTAAATTGTGCCACCAATCATGATTCTGTCCTCGTGCTGGATTCTAAAGAACATCAAGTCAATTTTGTGGCTCTCTTTTGACATCATGCGCAGGAGTCTTACAGAATATATTTTGAGTTCTACTCTTCCATATTAACCCTAAATGCTGTTGGTCACTTGGCTAGGGGCTGCAGCTGCAGCTGTAGTCCTTGGTTGCAATTGCTCTGAAGAAGTGGCTACCGTGGTTCTTGGTGCTATCAGCCTGACCAATCTGTCTATTGCCCTCATAGATGAGACTGTTAAAGGGACATGTCATCAATTGTCACATACTAACTAAGCCTGTGTTAGAAGTCTTGGTTTCTGACCCCCAAACCTATGCTCTTTCAACTATGCTGATATTTTAATACCCATTTCTACTTTTTCTCCATTACTTAGCTTTGTCAGTTGACTTCCTCTGAGAGAATTGTTGCCTTAGCCCTGTCGTAACAGCTGGAACAGTGTAGGACATTCACCTGGCTTTTTCTGTTTCTTTTTCTCTTAGGTACTTTGAAGGTAGGTTCAGTGCTATTTATATCTTTATTTTTCAGCACCTACTATAGTGTTTGATACATGTAACATACTCAACAGACACAGTTTGAATTAATAAATAAGGGAATGAATGAGTAAATAAAATGAGTGCCTTGGTTAGATCATTCCTACCCTTATTGGTGAAGTAGACAATATATTTAATACTTTGAACATTGTTTTTAATTTAAAATGGATACTAACAAAATCCAAAGTGACCCAGATCATTTGGAGAAAGGTAATATCACACAAAAAATGTAATTAAATTAAATCTAGTTATGGATGTAAACTTTTCAAAGCAATCAAGTCAAGACACAGAAGATGGATATTACAAGTAAAACACAAGTTGTACAGATCTGTGTTGTGAAGATATGCAAAATAGATGGGTCCATTGTACAACGTGCTATGATCAGGCATTAGGCACGTACACTACCTTGTCCAGTTTTCTAAATCTGGCACATACCTCTTCTTTGGTTGCAATTGTGCAGTACTTTGAATAATGGTCATGTAGATGGGCAATAGACTCTTCATAGCTTTAAGTATAAGGATAATAAAGAGACTAAACACCCTCAACATAAAAATTGCAAAAGACCAGCTGTATTTTTAGTGACAGAAGGGTCATAAATAGACAGAATTTGCTTTGTGCTTTACTAGACTCCTGGGAGGAATTAAGAGCCCCATTTAAGTCTTGGTGCTATTTGTGACACTGGAAACATGTGCATCATGGAAATTGCTCAGGATTTTTCTGACCTCTTAAGAAAAGGCTGAAAACCTAGTTGTTGAAAACACTTGATCTCACAATTGAACCGTATATTTACACATTTTTGAAAACTTGGCTGTGACAACACTGAAAGATGAAATTTCAAGCTCGTATTAAAAGAGCACAGCTTTTGTTCACTGGCTTTTTAAACAATGCAGAGCATTAGAATGTGAGTGAGACAATGCTAAAGTTTATATTTTATTTTCTCTTTGAATAGAATAAAAAAATGCTATAGGTTTTTGATAGTGACATATCTGGATTGAAGGAAAGAGAAATACTACTTTGAACATTGGTGATTGAAGAACTAGAGGAGAGAATAGTACCAGTGATGCCGTGAAACTCTCGTGCGACTAATATCTTGTACGATAGTTGTACCAGAGACCTTCACTTCAATGTAAAGATGATATATGCCATTTTTAATGTTTAAGTTATTTAAAGTATGGGAAAATGTAATGCTGGAATATCCCACTAGCATACTGTTTTTGTTTGTATATAAGATCTTAGGACCGTTTGATCATTTAATTCATTCATTTATTTGTCAACTTATTCATTCCTTCTCATTCTTTCAACAGTCAGTTACTGAGTTCCCTTGATTTTTAGGCACTAGAAATACAGCGACATGATGCTTCAAAAGTTCATAGTATGGAAAAGGAGGGAGACAAACAACTAAAATAATACACACTGAAATTTCTAACACAGTGACTAAAATTGCTTTGACAGCAAAAAGGATGAAGTGATAAATTTTGTGACGGAGATATGAGAAGGCAAAAAGAGAAGTTGATTAGAGATGATTCTGTTTAGCAGAGGCTTAAATGGCACCATCCCTCCAGTTATTTAACGAAGAAAGGCCTGTTAATCAAGAAGAAAGTATTTATTATTCTGTAGTTTAGAATAATAATCAGTATTTGTTTTAGAGTTCAGATCCTTAGCAATTCTTAGCTTTGAGAACATCGAGTCACATAGCCTGATTTTAATTTGATGCTGCTTTTGCTCCATCGCAAACTTTTCCCTCATCATGGGAGGAAAACTCTCTACCATGCATGACCTTGTGTCACTTGCAATTCCTTCAGTAATGTGGATCTCTCTTCTATTATATCATAAGTCATGATACTGTACCGATATTGTACTAAATTACACGTTCCTGTGTTATCTTTTCTGCCATTGCGTTGCACAGTGAGTACCTGCTACGTGGCAGTTTGCTAGTAAAAAAGTCTGGCTGTAACGTCATAGGAAATGAAGAGGATAGGAGTCGGCATGCAGAAATCACTGTAACTTTTGTGTGTCCCTGTCTATAGTACTTTGTTCTAAAATGAAAAAAATTGAGCCCAGTAATAATATCTATTAATATTAATAGTACGTTGTACAGTCTTATACTTGTCAAAACACATAGATTAATACAGCAATGATTCTAGAGCAAGATTGTCTAAATTTAAGTTTGTAAACATTTGTCAAGTTCAACTGTTAAACTAAAATGAACAAACTATACTTAGAAAATACAGAGCCTATATTGGCAAAGATCTATGCAGTTTTTAATGCCTCTCATATTTTTGCCTTAAAGAAACAAAATGAGTTCAATTATAGCAATTATAGAACTGAATTATTTTGAAAGTAAGTAGACTAACCCATTTGACCTTTACGACATTGTATTGGAAAAGGAGGACTGCATAGATAAATAGATGTGCATATTTAAATATCTAGGTAATTGTTCTAGGTTTCTAGAATGGAGATCAGTTGTGATTTTTGGTACACATATATTCTGTAGAAGAACATTATATATGATTCTATTAATTCTAGTAGTTTACGGGAATATAACCAAATTTTCTAGGTATAAAATCACATTAACACAAAAACATTTTTATATTGATTATTTAATTTTCTTATTGCACTTGCTCAAAACTTCAATGATAAATAATAATAATGATAGTTATAATTATAAACTTCCTGATTTTAACTGAAATGATTTTAAAGTTTGTTATTTAAGATGTTTTGATTATGGTAGATATTTGTCATATTTAAGTTATTTTTGCCTATTTCTATTTTTATAAAGTTTATATGAGGAATGAATCTATTAACACGAGTATTGATTTTTTTTTTAGTAGTTAATTTTTTGTTAGATTTTTTTCTTGCTTTATCTGTTCTTCTGGAAAATTGTGAGATTTTTAAAATATTTGTTTAAATTCTTGGAGTTCAGGAATTTGACAAAAATATATCTAATGTTATGAATTTTCTCATTATTTATACCTTCATTGATGAACCTTTCAATCTAGAAACTGTATTGTTTTTAAGTGAAATTTTCTGCATTGTTTAATTATTGTCTTTTCTACAACTATTTTATTTTATTTTTCTAAAAATCCAGTTAGTCACAGTTTAGTTTTTCTGAGTTTAACTCTTGAGCCTCATATTTTTTCTTTATAATATCTATCTCTTAGAATCATTGTTTTATGCTTTCAGATATTGCTTCCATTTAATATGCCAGATTGCTAATATGATTCTTTACCATGGCCATCCTTCCATTCATTTTCAGAAACTTTTCACTTCTAACTTCTGATTTTTTTTTTTTTTTTAGTTTCATAAACACTTCTTTTTTGTGTGGGACTTCCGTCTCACTAATAAGACAAAAAAATGTTTTTCTCTATTAACAATGACAACAAAAAATATGAAATTTGACTTCTTCTCACTCTATATACATAGACCAACTCCAGATGGTCTTAGGAATGAAATGTCAATAACAAAATTTTAATACTTTTAGTAGAGTTTTAATGGTGAATGTCTTAGGAAGGGCGAGATTTCTTAAATAATACATAAAAACACTATAAAATAAAAGATTGGTAAATTTGATTATGTTGATGTTAGTAACTTTTGATCTGTAAAAGATACTTTAAAGAAATTAAAAGATCAGTTACAGATTGGGATAAGGCATTTTTATTATGTACAACCGATAAAGTATTAAGTATCAAAGATATATAAATAAATCCTACAAATCAATAAAAAGCACCAGCAATTCAACAGATAAATGGTCATAAATCATGAATAACACTTTAAAGAAGAGGAAATATATACTGCCAATAAACATACGAAGAGGTATTTTAGAATCAATAATGATCAAGAATTACATATACCATAATGAGCTCTATTTTACATTCATTTGATTGGAAAAATAAAAAGCTCATTATAGGAAGTGATTAAGAGGATGGGAGTCCTCTGGGTCTTTAATACATTGTTTATGTGAACATAAATTGATACAAATGTTTTGGAAAGCAGTTTGATATTAATGCTTATGGTATGGTGAAGTAATTCTGACTACAGATCCAGGAGAAGATCTTTCCTGTGTATGTTGGAAACACAAGGATATTCAGAGCAGCTTTCTTCACAATAGCAATTATGTGGAAGCAAATCAAATGCTTCCACAGGAGTAGGGTGGTCGAATATCATGTCATAGGCTGTTATAAAACTGTAAAGTGAATAAAATGACATACAACAGTATGGATGAATCTTAGCAATATAAACATAAATCCTTAGCAATATAAACATAAAACAATTAAAATTAAAATACAATTTTAGAAAGAAATATAGATGAGTCAAAGGTATATGAAAAGGAAAGAAGGGGAATGATAAACACCAGCTTGAGAAGGTTTTTTCAATTGAGGGAGGGAACAGAGGGCATGGGATGAGGAAAGATAACATAAATAGACATGAAAGATTTGTGAGATTCTACTTTTTGCATCATGTGGTGGGGTTTCAGTTGCTTATTAAACTTCTCAAAAAGGATGAACAAATAAATAAAAATAGAAAGCCATTCATGTACCAGTTATGACAATATCACATACCAGGCCTCTGACTGAGCAAATTCTACACACCAAGGTTTGCAACAAAGAAGTTGCCATTTGTCTACTTTGGAAGTTATTTTTCTAGGGGTGAGTTCTGACTCTTCTGCTTCCTTGTTCTTCGTTTTCAGCCTTTGTTAGGAGTATGCTATTATTTTCTTTTTCCCATTTCTTTAGGGCTCAGGTCCCATTGCTGGCATACCTTACATGGTGGTGATCCATAGAGTAGCGGATGATGTGTTTGCTCTGCTTCTTTGGGTCTTTGATTTACCAACAGGCAGATTGGGAGTTTTTTGTTGAAACCTCAGAAGGAAACCATCTCTACGCAACAGTGTCCTTGTAGTCTCCAGTCTCAGGTGTATAGAGAACCTTGAAGCTTGTCCTCAAGCTCCGAAGGCCAGCCAAACCAGATAGACTGTCATATACGGTGCCCTTTTACAGCTTTGCAGATCTTTCTAGGCCAAGCTCTAGCCAGCATCTGTCTCAGCCTAATCTAAACCAAGGATCTCTCTATTACTAAGCCCCAAATACTGTCTTCCCAGAAGGGTACAAATCATGCCCAAATATGTTCTTCAGAACCAAAGGAGACCTGAAGGCTCAGTTGCCTCCTTGCATGTATTGCCTCCCTTCTGACCACAGCAGATTCTTGGCTGATAGGAGGCAGGTGTGTCAGACTTGAGAGTAAAGAGGAGCCATGGTGTTTAAAAATTTCTATTTCTCCAGAAATTTGTACTCTCTGAAAAGCTTCTTTTAATTTGACTAAAATTTTCATTTTCATCATCATCAGCTCATAATTACAGGAGTTTTATATTTTATTTATCTATTCATTAATTCATTTATTAATAATTTTTATTTTCCTTTATTTGAAAGACCTGAATATTTTTCAAATTTTACATTGTCAAATAAAGAAAAGATTAAGCTCCAGGAATAGCAAGCAAAGTTTTAACATTTACTACTGGCAGAGCAGGTTTGAGAATAATCTAACTTTGGGAATGACTACAAAGGGTGTTAATTAAGTAGCAGGTGTTTTATCACCTATGTCTATTTGAAAAAATTTAGCACAGATGTAGAAAGCTTAAGTACATCTATAGTTTGTATAACAAAACTCTATATTCATTGGGTTCCATCTGCTGCACTAACCTCAAACCACACTTAGTGCCAGCCAATTAACACCTTGATTGAGCTATAGACCACCTGCAGCTTCAGTAATGTAATGAATTCACTAACTTTTATATAAACTCATTGTAAAACCTAGACTAAAATAGTGTACTGAAAAGGGAAAAAAGATTCATGCATCAGTCATGGTGTATACACACACACTTAATAAGGCATGCACATCTGCTGTCTCATCTTTGCTTCTCTCTTCATCTCTTCATTCTCTCTAACATATGAGACTTGTCTGAAGACCTTCCAGGCTCATAAATCCACAAACTACAAGCAGAAAAGAATATTATATTCTATTCCCTCAACTCAAACTTTAAAAAAACCCAAGGAAGTAGTCCAATTTTCTTACTCAGGTCATATCCTCTTTCTAAATGAATTTGGATACCGTCATTCACATAGTTTAGATTGGTTGCCTAAGCTCATGGCCGTAATAAAAGAATATGGTTGGCAGATCCCACCATAACCATATGAGAGGAGCAGGTGACCAAAACATACTTAGTTTGGGAAAAAACCCTAAATGAACAATATAAGACAATTAATACATGTATTTGTTGTTAGATGTACAAGGAAAATTAAGTTATCTCTTCACATTTTTATCTTTTTGTAAAATCCTCATTGCTTATTAACTGTGGAGTTGCTTTTCTTTTCATACTGGGAAGAAATAGCGACTTCCCATGAGACAAAACTAAGATGTTAGTTAAAATATTTTTAAGAAGAAAAGTGACATTTTGTATAATGAGTTTTATGACACCTGGCCTACTAGAAACTTACAGGATTGATTGGAGAGGAGAGAGCTGGAAAAAACAGGAGACTCATATGATCATCCAGATGTAATCTTGTGAAGGAAGGAGAGTTAGAGTGGAAGGATAGGTCTGTGTTTCTGGAGAAAGTTTACACAATGAGGACCTAGGTGGGTGATGACTATTCTATTCACTCAGCCCCAGTGGTTGCAGTGGTTATGGAAAATGTTATGAACTTTTTCTCAACTCTTCATGGCAAAAATTTCCCTTCATAGTAAAAGAAAGCAAACAGAATGCTAGAAAGATGGAAAACACAGGAGTAGCAAAATAAACTAAAAAAGTATTTAATTTTGTACAGCTTATTGTATTAAGAAGTTTATTGTAGATTTAGTTATCCAAAACTATGAGAAGAGATTCCTCCAATTATTCAGGACTAAACATCAGAGTGCATTCTTAATAAAAGGGTCCAGCGATTGTCATGACTTTAAGTGTTGTTTTTCCATACCAATCCTTTGATAAAAAGGAAGAAAAAGAATTTTCTGAATTTTTGCTATATTCTACTCTGAAGGGGAAGAAGGGCAGTTTTCAGTTTAAATTATTACATACATGTCTAGTAAACATAAACTTAAAAATATTTTACTTTCTTGAGATGGTATTTGGATAAATGTAAAAGATCAATAAAAAATTCCTGAAATGTGAAAGAATAAAGGATTTATTTATTAATTTTCATTTTTTTTTCTTATTTTAGGGACATGGTCTTGCTCTGTCACTCAGGCTAGGGTGCAGTTGTATGATCATAGCTCACTGCAGTCTAGAATATCTGAGCTCAAGGGATCCATAGCTGGAACTACAGGTGCATTGACATCCTGCTAATTTTTTAAATTATTTTATTATTTTTTAATAGAATGGGACTTGTTATGTTGCCCAAGCTGTTCTTGCACGCCTGGCATTAAATGATTCTCTCTCCTGAGCCTCTCAAGTTGCTGGAATTATAGGCACCCAGCTCTGAATAAAGGATTTCTGACAGGGATTTGCCCAAACAATTTGGGGAGCTGATTATATAATCTCTGTAAGTCTGTTGTCTTTGTATCTGATGCTAGAACTTGAAGTTTTCAGGACAGACAGGAAGAGAAGATGTATGTAAAGTGAGGGAGAGCAAAGAAAAGATGGAATCCACAGACAGAAACTGAAACCCACAAAGATGGACTAAACGTGTCAGTTGCCCCATGATGATGTGGATGTCCTGCGAAAGAAGCTGGCACCCTTTGGCTTGGAGATAAACACGCATTTGGCCCACAAATTGGAGAAGGATCCAAAAGAAGGTGAAGCAATTGCAATTCTGACTGCTATCCATGCCAATGAGATGAGTGTGAAGATTGATGACAATATGCACCTTGTAACCCTGTCCTAACATTCCGAGGGTGAAAATTAATACAGCTGCTTGTTTACTGCTTCCCTCAAAATCTTATCTGAAACAAATATCTTTTGTGGCCTACCTTAATTGGAAATATACAGGGAAAGGAATTCTGGGAATCATAGTTCAACCCGGTCCAGTTGACACATTACTAAGCCACTACACTCATGCATTTTGAACTTGAAAGCTTCACACTTCTTTTTAAACCATACTTAACCTCAGGTAAATAAAGTCATGCTCCTGTCTAATATGAACACATTGCATAACTATTCTGCCTTAAAACTGAACAAAGACTCAGTCTTCTTTAAAACAGTATAGAAAGTCCCATTTCAAGAAAAAAGTTCCCTTCTTTTAGTTGATTCACATTCTCCCTTTGATGTCCTATAACTGAAATAGTGAAATAAACATCGTCAGCTATTATTAATGCATTATGTGTTAGTTGATAGGGGAATAGGAAGGTGAAGAAACTATATTGTTGTGTGTGTGCATGTATGTGTGTGTGTGTTTTTATAGACACACACACAACAAATATTGTTTCTTTTCTTTCCCATTCATATCAAAACATTCACATCAAAATAAGGAAGAAAAACTCAAGTATTATAGTCAATTTCTGCAATCAGTCATGTGGTGTAGCAGATATTTACATCTAGCATTTCCATTACTTATTCCATTTCCTCAGCATTCACTTACAAGGCAACCACCTCTGGTGAGACTATTACAGGTTCTTCAGGCAAGGGAAGACTAGCTTTCTCAGACAGGGGCGGAAGGAATGCCTATACTAGCAATGTAGGCTTAGCAGAATTTAGGAATTCAAAGTTCCCATTTCATCTAAGCTTTCCTATGTGTTCCCATCCTAATTTTCAGAGTTCCATTCCTTTCCAATTAATGCACCAACTTTAAGAAAAATGATCCTGTGAGTTAGAGAATTCAATTTCTATTGCAATTCAGCTATTTTAACTAGATTTTGTATTTGTTTTCAGATCTTTCAGACCTGAAGTTACAGTAGATAACAATTTCTTTTAGCGCAGTCATAGAAATTATTAGATTATTATGTAGAATTCAGCTGGGAATTGAAAGCTCTGAAATTATTTTCTTTTGATACCTACAAAATACTATATCAATCTGAAGTAGAATCACTAGAAACATTAAAACACACACACACACACACACACACACACAGACACATACATGCAATTTGTTACAAGGATTTGAGCATATGCAATTATGGAAACTGGTTAGAATAGTCTCTGTAAATTTGTTGATTTTGTATCTGATACTGGAGCTTAAATATTCTAGGGCAGGCAGGCCGGAAGAAAAAAGAAGGGTATAAAGTGCAAGAGAGCAAAGCCAAGCTGAAGCCCACAAACATGAACAGGAACCTATGAGCACAGACTGGAGCACATGTCAGTTCTCACTCCTCCGACCTTGATCATATGGGTGTCCTGCAGGAGAAACTGGTGCTCCTTCTCGAAAGTAATCAAAAGGCTGTCTTAAGTATTTGAGAAGGTGTTGGAAGATCCAGAGGAAAATAGAAAAGTTGAAAATGTTTGTACCCCCATAATACCCTGAATAAATTAAAAAAATGTTGTAGGCTTTGCTGCTGCCCTATGCTAATCAGTTAAGTCAGCAGATGAGTGACAATATGCATTAGCAACAAAAGCATCTGTTGACTCTGTTCTCAACATCCTTCCAAGCCTCAAAGCAATATGATTGCTGTTTTGCCTCTTCCCTCTAAATTGCACACAAAATGTCTCTGTGGCCCACCCTAATCTGAAACATACAGAGAAGGGAATACCAGGAAATGTAATTTAGCCTAGGCAAGTCCACACATTACTAAGCCACCGCAAGGTAATCCATAGGTTGTTTCTATATTGTCCACGTACTGTGTGTATACAATTAATTAATATTTTCAAATTATGTTTTAAAAATTGACCTAATTTTTATCAAGATCTATTTCTTATAAATTCCAACATGTGAAAAATATAAGAAATGAATCAGATATAACTTTATATAGGTTTGAGAAATTTCTACATTCTTAATGGCAGTAATACCCCAGATTTCTTTCTGATTATTAGTCTTATGCATATATTAATAATATGCTTTTGGTCTTTGACATTCCAAAGACAACTCAATTTGACTATTTTGCTCTCCCTAATTAATTAGTACCATATTTTGTAGTAATTAAGAACATCTAGACACAGCCTAAAATCGAATGTCAGCATTAGCTGTGACCCCAGATATACCACTTAACTGGTCTTTGCCCATTGTTTTTCCTGTGTGAAATAGAGCTGCTCTAGAATTAAATTAGTTGTTATTTGTAAAGTGTTTAGAATAGTGCCTGGCATGTGTTAAGTTCTGTATTTTCCTTATATGGAATATACTGGGGGAGATGTTAGGTTTTTTGTTTGTTTATTTAATTTTTTCTCTTTTCCATGAATGTTCATCAATAATTATTCACCAGTAATTTTCACAAATTTTGTTTTGGTCTTATGGATCAAGCATTCCTAAAATATATGGTAACCATATATAATGTTTTGAAAGTACTATGATACACATATGCATAAACACGTTTACAAACACACCCATAGTAAGTTTAGTCATATATTTAGTTTTATAAGAAACTGCCAAAATATTTTCCAAAATTAATATACCGTTTTACATTTCTACCAGCAATGTATGAGATATCCAATTTCTTTGCATCCTTGCCAGCATTTCATATTTTTATATTTTCTTCATTTTACCTGTTCTAATAGGTAGTGATAGCTCATCATGGTTATAATTTGCATTTTCCTAATGGCTAATGATATTGGACACTTTTTCATGTGGTTATTTGTCTGTTAATATCTTTGCATAATTTTGAGTTGGATTTTTTTTTACTGTTGAATTTTTAGGATTCTTCACATATTCTAGATACATGTCCTTTGTCAGATGTATGGTTTACAAATATACACTCCCAATCTATAGTTTGTCTTTTTATCATCTGAATATAGTCCTTTACAGAGCAAATATTTTTAATCTTGATTAAGTACAATTTTTCTATTTTTTTCTTTCTTGGATAATGATGTTGGTGTCATGTTAAGGAAATCTTTGCCTAGCTTTTGGTCCTGAAGATTATCTCCTATGTTTCTTCTAAAAGTTTTATTGTTTTTTATTGTACATTTAAATCTGTGATTGGTGAGCCATCTTTTGTCAATTCTTGCTCTTGGTTCTCTGTCCTGCGTCTTCGGTGTGGTTGTTCATGGTTCTCTACGTTTTCTTAAAGAAATGTTACTGCCATCACTGGGTCAAGGTCTTTTTTAACACTCTGAGGTAAGGACAGGTGTTACAACCACCACCATCCTACATCTCTGATTAGCTTCATATGTAAACTATTTATTCTAAGCAACTCTTGGACAACCTCTGCCTTTAGTTGAAGATATTTTGAAATATTGACATAAATATTCTTTCTTATCCTAACAGGAAAAAGGATGGTTAAATTTCTTTCTTCCATAGTCTCAGAAAAGGTTTGAATACCATCAAGTTGTGGGACAACTGCTTGTCATAGGCTCTTTGCAATATTAAATATCATGACTTGAATAATTTTTCCATGTGAGTTTCTCTAAGTTCTGGAACTCGCATTTGCATTTCTCTTCCCACTTTTTCCCTCCGTATACACAGGGTAACTGCCTTTGAAGGTATAATTCAACTGAGAAAATTTGTTGCAGTATTTAAATGTTTCATTCTAATTTACACAAGTCAATGCCTTTTCTATGCTTTTAAGCCTTAAGGAAAGCCTTGGTGTTTTTTGAATTTCTATTTACCGAGAAAAAATTTACCTTTGAGAAGAAAACAATATGTAAAATGGCAAATCCTTTTATCCATCTCTCTAAATTGTACAAAATTGTATAGTAACTTTGTACTCCAAAATAGACTCAATTCTTCAAATTGGCTATCATTGAATTATTTTTTCTTTCTTTGTATTCTCTTTTTTACATATTCTATTTATAAAACATACAGTTCAAATATAGTTACCATTTCTTTTCCATATAATAATTGAAGGTATATGAGGCTATTAAGACATGCTAAAGCCTTACTTAAGTAAGTCATACATTTTTATATTTATTATAATAGAACTCTTTAAAGATAATTTGAAACAGAATTTGAGAAAAATAAAATTTGTAATTTTGTAAATATAGAAATTAATTGGTAGACTCCAAAGTAAATGACTGCAGTTTGTGGTTTAAATTTGAAAACCTATTGCATTTTTTAGCTTATCTCTGTGATAATCAATGCTAAATCAATACCTTGAGTAATATAAACCTGTAAGATTGCTTTAATTCATGCATTCACTTACTGAATATCCACTAGCCTAAATCTTAACTTATTGAGAGCACAACTGAAACTCAGTATGTCAATATAAAGGATTCTGAACATTTAAATAACATGTTTCAAAACCCATTAAATAACAAATCTCAAGAAAATTTTTCTGGTAACCTGCAATTCTAATGAACACTTGAGCATCTGTTTTTCTAATGTTAGCAAATTAGAAGTCGCGATGTAAAGGCTGAGGATGCTTTAAAAACAGGAATATTCTTACAACTGTAAATGGCACCACTGCAGTTATTATATAATATGTCAATGAAGGGAAAAGGAATAATGCAAAAATCATGTAAAATAATTTCAAAATTTTAGTAGTTATGGAAAATTTAAAGAACAAATAAATAAGGATACTTTGAAAATGAGGGGCATACTAAAATATTTAATAGTTATAGTGATTATCTTGAGTCATTAGAAAATACACATTCTGATATTTTTTTAAAAAGCGATGAAAATACTCCATATGGTACTTTAATGGTGGATACATATCATCATATATTTGTCCAGAACCAGACCCCTATAATGCACAACACCAAAAGTTAACCCTCATGTAAAAGTGTCAATTTTGGGAGATACTGATGTGTTGATGTAGTTCATCAACTGTAACAAAGGTACATTCTAATAAGAGATGTTGACAATGGGGGAGGCTGTACATGTGTGTTGGGGGAGATATGTAGGAAATCTCCATACCTTCTGCTCAATATTTCTGTGAACTTAAAACTGATCTAAAAAATAAAGTCTATTAAAAAAAACTGATCTAGATATCAGAAGAAGAAGAAAAATAAAATGATATTTATCCTGAAACCTTGTGCCTCCAACCCTAGATTACACACATCTAAAAACAAAACGAAACTTTAGCTTCTGAGGCTGACATATCTGCTTTCCAAGTACTACACTGTTTTACCTACTAACATTGGACGATAACTTGATTTACATGTATATAATGAAATGACATGTTGGAGTGGTATGGCATGCTGTGCTGTTGAAAGTTAGGATGGTGGTTACCCTTGCAATGTTAGTAACTGAAAGGCAGGCTTCTAGGATGGTGGTAATATTGTTCCTTTGATCCTGGGGCTGGTCACATAGGTATATTCAGTTCTGGGATGAGCCTTACCTCCAAATTTCTACTTGAATAAATTTCTTGTTGGCTCTCTTTGGTTAATCAAATCCCTTCAGCTGTTTCATAATAATATAAGTTAATGATTAAAATTTAAATGCACCTAAACCCTAATCATATATAAGAAAAGTGAATAGGACTTAATTGCATCTGAGCCAAGTTCCAATTTCTTAAGTGAAGAGGAAATTGCTTCATATTAAAAAATATACAAAGAATTATTTGGAGGCTTCTGTGGAATTTCCTAGTCATTTCTATGAACTATTTCTTGCAGTTTTTGAAATTAAATTTGGTTACAGGCCTTTTTTTTATTATGTAATCCTTTATTTATAATAGCTAGTAGTCTTCAATCAAGATAAAATATCTTAGATATTGTAAATTTTCTTTGCATCCCTACTATGCTACCATAGATTGAAGTGACTGTCTTTAGGAAAAAACACTGTTTCAAAAGCACATCCTGCTATTGTATGCAACTATTAGTTGTTTGGGTATATGCTATTTTTATTATGACTAGAATCACTCATCGGATAGATTTGCATTGCAACATTGCCTAAATTATTGTCAAAGAAGTCAGCCTTTGTGTTGTGTGTGTTCATACATGTTCATTTATGGCATCTTCATTTCGTTTACCCAGTGAGCAAGGAAAAAAAACTAGGGCATCAGATTTGTGTTTTTATTCAATAAGCAGAGGAGCCTACATTAATTAATCATACAGAAACTGATTTGATTACAGTTCATTTACAACTTGGTGAGAAAATTCTATTTCTAGTAATACAAATATTCTATAATTTGAAGAATCTCAATATCTTATATGCTTCAAAATTGACAGTTTAATTTTGAAGCATATAATAATTTGTACTTTAAACATATGTATTAAAAAGAACTTTGAATAGTTCATGAAGAATCTCTGAAATCACAGAAAGTATCTGTCCATATCAAACAAAAGAAGTGGCAGCTACAGATTAAAATTGAATTTAAATAAGACCTTTCCTACCTTTCCTACTTTTCACTTCTTTAGATCTTTCTCCAACTTCATCATTTCACTGAAATACCCAAGTACTTGAAATGATAAAATTCTTCTTTGTCAAATCTTTAAAAGATTTTGATCACCTATGTTCTTTCTTTTTATTTTTGCTAAAGCGGAGTTTGTTGGGTTTATGTTTTCTATTTCTATACCATGTTTTATTCATGTTAAAAATTAATGTATTCTATAAAGTAAGTATAAGTACATTAATGAGTATGTTATGTAACTGGTTGGATTTGTAAATGTACACAAATATGATTTTTTTAAATCAACATTGTAAACTCCTGACAATATTTAGTTTTTAAAAAATTCTAACTCTACAATCATAGTGAAAAGATTCAAATATCAGTTCAGCAACTTACAAATGGTGGCCTATATCTAGTTTCTTAATTTTTTTCTCCCTCAGTTTTCTTGTCTGTAAATGGAGATATAAAAGTATCCATTTTACTGGGGTTTGAATGAAGTAATATATTTAAAAGCTTTGCACAATGTATGACATCTAATAAGTGCTCATTGAGCATTAACTCTATTGTTATTTTACAGTGACATTGCATACATGATGTGTGTGATAGTTTTTAAAAATATGATTTTTTTCAAATAACTGGAAAATCAGGCTGAGGTGAACCAAATATACAAAAAGAAGATTCAGAAGATAATTTGAAATAAAGTATAAAGTGTGCACTTTTTAATTTTTATGTCTTTATGAAAACTTTGGGTGCTTTTGGCAACTTTCCAAGTTATTTCAGCAGCATGTTCCTACAAAGTTGCTAGTTTCAGGGTCCTGAATCTCTTCCCTGGGAAAATCTTTACAGAAAGGAAAATAATGATCATCAAAATTTTGTGATTCTAAATATCCTATTGAAAGTGAAGTTCCCCTTTTAAATGGTTAACTGTTATAATCTAATTTTGATAAAAAGAGAAAATATATAGTCTACATTTATACTAGCTTCTTTTTAAACATTTTGGAAAGGAAAGAAACAGAAGGATTAGTAGAGGTTTCAGTTGTCTTAGTATCTATTGATAAAAATTAAGAATGAGTATTTCCACCTATAATCTCCTCTAAGATTTTTGTTATAAAAGAAAAATACGTTGTATCATGTGAATTAGCTATTGAAAATCCATTAACAATTTTTTTCTCCTTTGTCTTTCATCACTTTTCAGTGTGTTAAGCTTAAATTATTGAATTCTTAGGCTTCCTTGCATGTAGAATTATTCATGAAAGAAAATTCTGCTCATGAGGGAGGATTTTCTTCCTTGATAGAATGGCCCTAAATCACCAGGAGAAAATCCTTTGCCCTTCCTCTTTCCCATGAATTAAAATCTTACAAGAGAACTTCTTCTCCAGTCTAATCTTGAGCCGTCTTCTTCTTCTCTCACTGGGTCTTACCCTGCTGTTTTTCACTTGTAAAAATGCACCTTGTGCCCAAAACATCCTCCTCAGCAATCCTCTCCTTTTTGTATCAGCGTACTATTTCTTCCTCAAGTTGTAGCTTCCCTTTCCCCAACTCTTCCAGACTAGATCGGGTTGCCTTCTCTCACGTAGTATTCCTACGTTTCCCTCGTCACATGTTTGTGTATATGATGAAATATACACTTTAAACCAGTTTCCTAATGTATTTCTATATAAAGTGCAGAAATGTATTAATATACTCCAAGATCCCTTGCTTGTTAGGATGAGGATTATGATTGAGAAAGGTAATGGAGATAAGTTTAATTGATCTCTCATAGTCATGTTCTTCTCATTCTCGAGCATCTACTTTAAATTTCTTGTAGAAAAACGATTTCAAAAGAATAAAACATGGACATGAATCTGGATAGAGAATATATTTGTGTCAGTAACAGGGTTGAACCACAGGAACACATGATATGAGCCAGTCAGTGGGGGTAAAATAAAATAATTCATATAATGTAATGTAAAAAAGATGACTAGGTAATTCAGGAGGAGACATTTTTGATGCACTATTGTAAAGACAGAGGTGCCCTGGGAGTCAGAAAGTCTGGAAGATGCAAAATCCAAACCAGGTTCTTGCACTCCCTCTGGAACATTAGACAAGTCAGCTTCTTGGCATTTCAGGCTCCTCAATTATAAAACAACCTACGTAAACTAAGTGATCTCTAAGACAGTCCCCATATCTAGTATACAATTAATCAGTAGACAGAGAGGTGGGAAAACTGTGTTTTAGGTGTCTGTCTTAGCTGTAAAGAAGAAAATGATGCTGCTATTTAATACAAAATCAAAGGGATTGATGTTAGAGAGATGCCCTTTCGATTTGGCAATGGTGTAGTTCTTGACCACCTTGGATGTCATCTTATTAAAACTAAGTTATAGAACATTGAAGTGAGGAGGACAAAGAAAAATAAAAATCTTTATGTGGTCAATATAACAATAACTAAAAAATATTGGCAAGCCATATGTTACATACATAAAGATGAGAAGAAATGTGGTCACTGGACATTGTTTCTTTTCTATTTTTACAAAATGCTTTCTTTAAATTTTTCCAGAGGGTAGTGAGGTACATAAATAGAGTGGAGTGTGTAATTAATTTTATGTAATTGTAAATTAGTATATTTAAATAAAAATTCCATTTTAAAGAGGTATATTTAATCCATATTTAGATAATTTTTATAATGTATTAGTACGTACATGAGTGTTTTTTTTTTCAGCATAATATGGGAATACAGATGTTTAGGTTACGTATGTTGCCCTTGCCCCCTCTCCCCCCCTCAGTCCAGGTTTCAAATATGTCCATCCTATTGCGTGGTGCGCATTGCACTCTTTGTGTAATGATCCATTTCTGAGTCTGCTACCTTGGTTCTGTATCAGCTGAATTTTCATATT